>JBCAUI010543694.1:0-10702 GCA_038406195.1 Haplosyllis anthogorgicola
TCCTAAATAATGTCCCTCACTACATAATTGGAGCCCTAGGCTTTTGGACACCCTACTACTTTCATAAACAATTCCAGCTATTTGAAGAATGTCTACACAATATAATACTATATTACCGAGCACAAATGTACATTACCACTTGTGTCTATGACTATTATGCAGATATCCATATCTCATACATAAACTGTGAGGAAGAAGATTGCTTTGTGAGCCACTGCTTTTGGAATACTCATACAGTACCAGAAAACATAGAAACTGTACTACATGATATTATACTAATCACCAAAGAAGCCAAACATCTTTAACAATATGGATATGATGAACTATTATACCAAACCCAACTGGTTGGAAAAAGACCCTCATCAACATTTAGCCATCTTAATGACACATCTCTACCACATAGCTACCATGAATGTATGTGCTTTCAGGGGATCTGTATCCCCTGGCTATCCCTTTGAAATCTCCATAAGTTTGTGTAGTTTAGACACCCATAAAGAGATTAAACAAACTTTTACACTAAACCTGGATGATGATCCAAATGTACAGATGGTTCAAGTGCTATTGAATATGATCAGAGACCTAGAACTAGACCGACCAATCATCCATCCTTGCTGTGCTGAAAAACCCAGCTAGTTCCCCCTATTTTCTTCTTATGACTAAGGAACTATAAGAAAATAACATTCCAAGGAACTATTGAAGTATAATATCTTGAAATTATATCATTCTAAAGGCTGATGTCACTTGCAAATCCATTAACCTTTAATATATGGAAATCATATATTTTATAACCTCATAACCTACATGTATATATCTAGGGCTTTCTTGATTTATGTCCCTTATGTATAACAGCATTCGAATAGGAGCGACTTGCCAATCTCAACTTCAACATTATCTTATGCTTGTTTATAACAAAAAGAAATAAATTCATTTGACTTTATACACAACAAACAACACCAAACTCCATTTCTTTTAAAAAAATGTGTTATGCCATTTATTACTTTTATACATGTGTTGATATGAATACTCAATTTTTTTTCTTCCTTTTGTATATGTATAATTTTTATTCAAAACTGTAAAACCATAATTTCATTTCATTACCCTTAATATTTCATTTGTCATGACCTCTTCTAGTTTTTCGTAATTCCTTCTTTAGTGAATAACCCTTCTGCTTCTCCACTTAAGTTTGGGAGGAGTGAGATGGCCCATTTCTGTTTAGACCCTTTGGTGCCAGAGCTGCCAGAGCTTATTAAATGCTGGAGCTGCCAGAGCACCTCTAATGCCAGAGGTGCCGGAGATTCTCTTCCAGTAGAGTGGATTTCATTAACCACCTCTACCATTATCTAACCATCTCCGTAATCCTAGAAGTGATCATCATGCTATCATAAGTGTATCATGTGAACTGCAATGTTGCCAGATCTATTATCAGTCACAGCCCATTGGCTGCCCCTTTGTTATTTTTATGACTCACTATCAGGCCAGCTCCGCCTGCCTCGCCTGCACCAATAGGGAACAGATAGCAAGACAGGCCAGGCTGATAACAGATCTACAGTGTTATTATACCCCATTTTGGTTCCAAATTATTGGGAGTGGCACCTCTCTCAGGAGAGGTCTGTCCCAAGCACCCCTATAAGTACTGTCTGTCACCGATGCTCTGGGACAGTTGGAAATCTGGTAATGCCTCCACATCTTCCTTTAAGGGTAATAAATTCTAGGTAACCACCCGACAAGTTGCATGCACTGGTAGGCAAGGAAATCACAGGTGACACCTGAGGCATCTGGGTGTGCCTGGCACCCTGGGGGTATTAGTTGGATGAGAGTATGGGTCATTGGGCTCTCTTGTGTCTACTCCTTCACACTTGAGGTATGCTCTTGCTATTTTCCCTGCCCACAGTAGTACATAGCCTGCTTTCACAGTCTTACTTTGGGAGCTTAGTGGGATTGATAGCATTAACTCTACTTCATCTTGCCAGTCTTTGTAATGCTTGTCCTAGTCCTCATCTTCAGTCCAGTCCATAATGGGTCCTTGGACATACCCTTGTTGTGCCATTGTAGACTGTGAGAGTTCTTAGACTATGAATATAGTGCTTGATTGCCTCACTTACTGCTGTCTCTGCTCTTTTTGTTTGTGGTTCACTTTGTCTTTAGAGTTCTTAGACTGCTGCCTCTGCTCTTTCACACTGTAGGTTGCTGGAGTTCTGGGACTGAGCTTTTCACTATTGCCTTTCCTCCTGGAATCTTGAGACTGAGTATTGAGTCTATGTTAAATTCTCACTATTGCCTCTCCTCCTTCACGAGTTCTTTTGTTGAAGCTGGAATTTTCCACTCTTGTGAATTTCCTGATAGTCCTATCTGTTGCTTCTCCTTTAAGGTTCAAGACTTCTGACACCATGTAAAAGACTAGAATGAAATTGAACTAACTAAGATGGCTACAAAGGTAACTATGATGCTAATGCATAACTCTAATTAACCAATAGGATAGTCTGTAGACTGTCACATGATTGTAGGTGTAGGTGTGAGGTGGGAAGCCTGTGGCACCCCTGGCATTAACTCTAACTGCAGTCACTAGACTGCAGCACTCCTGGTGGTAACTTTAACCACAGTCTAATCCTTTGACAGGTCTTCTTAGTATCTAACTACTGTCATGGAGTGACTTTTTCATGATTTTTCCCCTAAAATAGTTCTACAAGGTGTCTAAGGGTGAAATGTCTAAGGGTGAAATAATAAGACATGAGCGGTATTGCCTTAGACTGTTTTAATGAGTGCTGAACATATGTACAGGTGTGTGGTTGTGTGTTCCCAGCAGCACTGGCTGCTTACTGGCTGGGTTGACCTTTATATTGCCACAGTTACCAAGGCTACAGATAAACAGAATAGACCAGCTGTAAGTCCCTAGATTGACAGGAGACTTCACTTGGTTATTCGGTGGGAAAGAGCAGAGGATGTTACGCTAACAAAAGTCGCCTCTAGAGACAAGGGTTACATTCAATATTTGTATATAATAGCATAAGGTTATTGATTTGCACCTGGATCCTACTATTTTAGCTCAATTTCAATATAATTTAAGCAAATAGTATTCCAAATGGCCACAGGAGACCAAATTTACTGTCCAATTCAGTTCCAGTTGATTGATTTTAGTCACACTCAGTTGATTTTGGAATTTTAGGTGCCTAGATAGCCTAGATAGATCTTTGATTTATCCTTATATGGACATATGCATAGAAACCACGTTTCTAAGGAAGTATGCAACAGTAGGCTCACAGCATGTCCATTGGTCATGTTTGAATCTTCTCCAGTTCATTGGATTTCAATTGGGGTCAAAACTTCTCACTTCATTGATTCTGGTGGTCTGCTACTCCTGTCCTGCTATCTCTCATAGAGATATCTTGGTTAATTTAGTTTGCACATCATATTGTGCATATGTGCATATCCAGTACAGGATAAGCTTATTTGCCAAGTGAGTAATATTCCTACACCTGTAGTCAGTGGGGATATCCCAGAGGATTCCTGGACAAGGAATACTGCTTGCATCTATTTTAAATACATTGTAGTCAATATGACCATTTCCAAATTGCTTAAATTATCTTTGCATGTTCAGAATCAGTCCCAAATGCCTTAAATATTAATGTAAATTTGTGTTCAGTCCATACTCCATGCCAAATCTCTTGTAATAACCAAATAGTTTCACTTGATTTTATGCTGCTGGGAACAGTACAGTTCCAACCTAATGTGTGCCTACCTTATTATATCATCCCTATTTTATTCTTATTTGCCACAGAGTTGTCCATGCTCTATCTACCTCAGCTGTTCAAACTTATTTGAATGTTAATACACATTAATATCATTGGAATGTGCTCTGCTACTTGAAATGAAACTGGTCTACAGTAAAATAAACATTATGGAAATGGCTTCAAACTTTTGTTTGCTCATTGCATTTGCTCCGCCCCACTCTACACTGCAGCTATTCGACACTACATTTACTTATATTTGAAGGTATCAAGTGATGTGTTAATTCATATGTTTATAAACAGTTATAAATATGAAAACAGGTCATACACAGAATATAACTTCATTCTTTATTCACTGTACCCACGATCCAAGGTCGAAACTGTACACCAGCTAAACTAATACTTCGAGGTACTTGCCTACATTTGGTAGACTTTTAATATACATCAGTTTGTAATTAAAGGGTGTCTGATCTCATTTTAACTTCAGTGTCTTATTTCTTAATATTTTACAAAACAATAGTAAAAATGTAAACCAAAATTAGCGGATTATAATTTTCTTTAGAATTGGATTCTCAATTTGGTACTGTTAACTTTATATGGCTTAAAGCACGTCACGTAAGAAAGCTATTGTCCCACAGGGTAGAGTGTACTACTGCCGTCCGATTCTCAGCTTCTTGACCTGCAACTAAATTTTGCTGTCTTCTCTTTTGTGACCTGTTCAACGTAAGGTCAGACTTATTTTATTTGTTGGATTACGTATCAATGGAAGAAACTTTTGAGAGCGGCGATCGGGAAAAAAAATTGACTTTGCTGTAGCAGTGTCAAGGTTAACCGAGCTGGACCGGTTAACCGGTCTGTTGCTTGGACCGGTCCCAATTGGTGATGAACCATGGACTGTGGTCAATCCTGGCCACTTGTTCCAAAAACTTTTGACTACTGAATACACTTATTTTTATGCTGTATGGCATTCAATTTCAGCAGATGAGACCAAAACATTCTTGTCATTTACAAGTATTATCTATTTCTTTCATGAAAGGTCTAAAATGTGTCTCGGAATTTAATTTTTTGGTCATGTAGTATGCATGCATAATTATGAGCATCAACTTACAATTTGTTGAAAAATTTTCAAATATTTTGACACTTCTACCAAAGACCGGGCCAGACCGGTTAACTGGTCAAACAGCTAACCGGTCCTTGTGAACAGCACAGTTTGACACCCCTAACAAGAATCTGTTAAAGGTACCAGGGTGACCACGGTCTGGTGGCAAAAATGTGCCTTTTATTACTCAGCCTTTCTTTCGGATGAACTGCTTGTGGATTGAGTGCGTCAAGAACCTAATATTTGGTTATTTAGAATGTACCTTATGTCAAGACGAAACTGAGATGTAAGGGCTGGGTCACGAAGCATAATTATATTATTAAGGGGAAGATGGAAGCCTCTCGGAAATATTTATTTTATTTAACCAATAGTTTTGTACTAATTTTGTAGTCTATTTACTGGTGTACTTCTGTCACAACTGTATAGTTTTTATCATTTTGGCCCCAAAACGTGTAAATCCATAAAATTACTAAAATATGAAGATCCCAGGAATGCATCCTTCCACATTTAACTTTAACTTATAATTTTGTGCTTACAGCAAAAGTAAAATTGTAAACAGGCTGCACCTAATTCCTTTAAAAATGGTTAAATTTCCATTTTCTGGCTGTATTTTCGTAACAATGTAAACAAAGTGGCAGCTATTATTCTTGAAGAAGAAGGGGGAAGTGACCCTATAGGCTAACCTGTAAGTGCATTCACATCAAGCATTGTGGGCAGTGGTAAACAAGGCTATTTTAGTGCACAAATTGGATGCCATTATTGTTCAACAAGCCAGGATCCTCATGGTCACACTTGATTGAATTTGATTGGAACAAGGAGCAGTGGCTGACAGTATTTAATGATCTAATTAAAGGAATTACTATTTTGATGAATGGTTTCTGTGTTATTCATGCAATAATTGTTAGAGTATATGCATTTAAATAAGCAAAAAATCCTCTGTCATTTAAACAAAAAAAACCCAAAACGAAATAGCTTCCATCTTCACCTTAATAAAATCTGCACTGTGGCTTACGTGGCCATAGGGGTTTTTCCCAATTCGTACCTAGCCTTATTTTGCTTAATTTGTCTAATTAGATAGAATTGAAATGTGCTAATTTCGGGAATGATACACGTGTACATAGATTCAGTACATTTAAGCAGTGTTATGTGGTAGTTTTACGGGAAATGGTTAAATTTTTATTCACTGAATGCCAGACAAAACTGGTATATTTTGGTACATTTTTATCCTATCTAATTAGATAGATTAGACAAAATAAGGCTAGGTACGAATTAAGAAAAGCTTAACATTTTTCTTCAATCTACCGTCCGTCACACACCTCATCTGCCGGCGGGGGACCGGGATTCGGGTAAGGGGGAAGGGTGTGGGGAGAGGGGTGGGCGGCGATACAACAATGTGTTCTGATCCATCCGCCAAGGGAGATGAACTACCATCACGTCTGCACGAGAGCCTGAGAATTCACTTACACGTAAATACTATTTGCAAACAAACCTGTGTCTTGACTACAACATGTTTATTTACGATATAAACCAGTACAAAACAGATACTTTAACATCGTAACAACATAGAAATTCGTTGTCATATTCAGTACATCTTGGAGATAATGTGAATTAAGTTACCCTTTTCGAGGTTTCTCAAAACGCATTACTGCTTGACCAATACAAATGCATTGAGCAAAGAGAGCAAAACATGTTAAAAACAGAATTTAAGAAGGACCCTCACAAGCATATTTATAAATCGTGAGTTAAACCACAGATGATACCGTCTGTGGTTAAACTGATAATTCAAAATTGATCAACGCATTTCAAGAAATCTCAAGTGTCGTCGTGATAGAATAAGAATGTCGAATTACTAAAGTCCGGAGAAGTCGGTTATATGACTATTTAAACAATTTATACATAGAATATTTTACATAAAATGTACTATGATATACAGTTGTCCCCGGATATATCGATATTTTTGGTGCGGGAAAATAGCATCGATATAAGTGGGATATCGATATAAGCAGAACAATTAATATGAGGGTCTATTAATTTGGTGCAGAAAAATGTATTGAAATAAGCGGGATATCGATATAAGCGATATCGATGTATCCGGGGAGGAGTGTATTTGAATATTTTAAAACTATCCTCTGGTCTAAAATTCTAAATTTATTAATCTTTCTCTATTCAATATATTCAAACACTATAACAATAACATTAAAGACGTGTGTACTACGCTTTACAGCAACCTATGAAGGAATAATATTTTATTTTGTAACAACCTGCTCCTGTAAGTGAAGCTGGTACTATAGTACTGCTACTAGACCAATGTTTACTTCAATTTTCATTTTATTTGACTTATTTAACAATTGGTCCAAAAAGCCTGACAAACTGGTCCGAAAATCCCTTTTTGCATTTTCGAAAAGCCATTGGTAACGCGGAGGCAACCATTCAGCACATGAAGATTTTTTCGTGAAGATCAAAAACTTCACTCACATAACCGACGCAGTCGGAAAATTAGTCTTCTTTTGCCCTATTGTTATTGACGTAAGTCGATAATGCTGACCTCTAGGCTATCGGAAAATGTAAAAAGTTTGTAAGGCCGCTCGTGTTAATGCAACTTAACCACGTGCGCTATTGTCCAACGTTATTCGACACAGAACAAAACAAAACGGAAACAATATCAAGCAAACATCGAAGAACAACTTCCTCATGACGATCACCAATTCTATCGTACAGTTATATATGACTATACGTATCAATACATTATCAAAATATTTCACATACAGGTTGAGGAGATTTAATTTCACATATCCGAACGATCTACACAAATCTTCATTTCAGTGGATTGGCAATGTATTGGATAATGTATGGTCTGAAAACTGGTCCTTGTAGGAGTTGCAAGACTTTCAAGTCCACTTAAAGATGAAAGAAACTTTTTTCATATCCCCAAATGAAACAGGCAAAAGTATTGGTAACAATAAATGTATTTGGGATGGCCATCTTTGATTTTGTACGTGCCAAATTTTTTCAGCTGAGTGCAATGAAACAATATGGATTGTAATAAGTCACAATGGAATTGTCACATTCACAGGAAGTCTGAATGCTTTGACTGTGTAACCAGTCAGCTGGAGACTGTGCCCCTGTAAAAGGTAAACTTTGCAGAATAATTTATTCATTTTTTCCCCAGTCACTGCACATGTGCAGAGAGCCTCCAGCCTTTTCCCACTAGTCCAGCCTTGTATGCCCAATTACAGGTGTGATCTCTTCTGTGGCTAATGTCCAAATGACCGAGCAGTTTAAAACTGTGTGACTTTATCTGTTCTTTCATCTTTAATTGGTCCAAAATGAAATGTCACACCTCTTGCACAGATGAGTGGAGCCCATCGAAACATAGTTAGATTAGTTCACACATGAATGCAGTTGTTTAACATGCTGTCACATATGATTCACATATGACTGAAGTTGCTTGACATGAATACACACTTCATTGTTGAAGATTTGACACAGCTTTTGTTGATAGTGCAACAGTTAATTGCAATATGTCAATCAGGAACAGGCCAAACATAAGCAACATTGGGTGAACAAGAAACATGTCAACCAAAAAGTCAATCCAAAGATGGCTGCATGAGAGCCCTTCAGATCTGATAATTTACATCTGGGTCGATTTCTTTTGTTAAAAAGTACACTAAATGTAGATAATTTACATCCGGGTCGATTTCTTTTGTTAAAAAGTGTACACTAAATGTAGAGAGTGTACACTTTTGACCAAAAGCAATCGACCCAGCATGTAAATTATATACAATAGTAGACTCGAAAGTGTCCCCTATTCAGTCCTCGGCTGATGCCTTGCACATGAATAGGGGACACTTTTTCGTCCACTAAATATTATACCCATAGAATCGTTCGGATGTGATGTAACTAAATTCGAAGCGAGAATGTCAGATTTACTAATGATTAATGCAAAGGACAAAAGGTGATAGACTGTAGATCTGGGGTGTTCTCTTGATAATTTACTTGAAAGCTTTTTTTGCACTTAATTAACAGATTACAAGTGTATCCTTTTTGAACACCATACACACCATACAAGACAAAAATTACACGTGTTTACAGTCACACCAAACGAATCGATTCGATGCTCTGTTTTGTAAGCATCCACCAGTTTCAATTCTTCCACAGATGTTCATCATCAGGACAAGGCAGAGATTTGGTAAATGCTTCTTTTCCAGTCAACCAATACGTGAGCTGCTTACCCTTTCCCTAATAAATATTTTCTCACGTACAATTCAATGGTAAAAAATACACAGCAGATGTAACTGTGCAGGTAAATACCAAAAACATTAAATTCTCTACTGAATTGTCTCATTCAACGATTCACATTAACTTCTGGAAATAAACAAAATAATGTAAAAATGAACCTTCATCTCGACTTCGCCCCTTTCCTCCAGTCTGTAGCCACCAAGCTGATCAAGAAATTCCTTAGTCCATTTACTGACGTGAATACGCAAGGCTGTATCAGAACGTAAGTTAGACAAATTAGGCCTCTCTCAACTGACACGAAATACACTTTGTCGTTTTGTTTACTTATTTTTTGTAAATGAACTTTCCCAAAAATGGAAGTTTGTCTTAATTATTGATTAAATAACGTTGAATGATTTTGAACTGTTAAGTGGACAATAAGTTTTGTTGCTAATAAACCTCTTATGTTGATCAATTATCTATTAACAGTTACGGTTGTAATTCATACAAAGCATTGTTATGACGTATTTTAACCTGTTATCCCTAAAGTTAAATAGACATGTAAACACCAGATAAAATATCTGATAACTGTTTCAGTTGAGACAAGCCTATTGAAGTGCTACCCAGTTCTTTTCAGATTTAATTTTTAACTTCGATTGAAAATCATGGTATTTCGTTGTGCAAAAAAGGAAGATGAATCTCACATGTCGCACAAAATTTCTGTTTTAGAAAGACATTTTAAACTTGTAGACATTAACCATTTAAAATTATTTAAATGTCTCTTGTTAAGAAAATCATAAATAGATTTTTATAAGTAACTTAATGTTACTTTCCAAAAGAACCTCTTACCAAGTCCATTTGATTCCATTCGCGAAGCCGTGTTGACTGTGTCACCAAATAAACAGTATCTCGGCATCTTTAAGCCAACAACTCCCGCCACGCAAGGTCCTACAAAAACAGAAAGCCCTTTTAATAGAGACATCCTTTCGTCACAATTTGGATCTCAAAAGATCAATTTCAAAAGGAACACGTTCTTACCTGAATGAATGCCGATACGCAAGAGTAATTTGTAATCTGGCTTGTGTCGCACTCGGAAACTTCCAACAGCTGCAAGTAAATTTAGCGACATGTTGGCAATCTCGCCAGCGTGACGATTTCCGTTCCTGACCGGGAGACCCGACACTACCATGTATGCGTCTCCAATTGTCTCCACTTTATAAACATCTTGTTCCTCAATGATCGAATCAAACATGGTGTACAAATCATTCAACAGAATAACAACCTACAAAAAAATAGGCCAGTTATAAACTGTAGTAAAGTGAGTATGCGTGAGCCACAATTTTGTTTACGTAGGAAGAAAGTTTCCTTTGTAAATAAAGTTGTCAACAAACGTGATAGAATCTATTCTTTAATTATCGAAACTTCTGAATCATAACGTCCCTAGTCTCCATTTATTGGCTTATAACGAGTAATCATGAGACTAGACTGCACTAACATCATGAAATGGGATATTTCTTTGGTACAATGTTGTACAGTTGGTACAATTTCTTTGGTACAGTATTGTACAGTTTTAATTTGTACAACTGTACAGTTTTCGTAATGCTTTCAATAGTCAATTTCATGAATGAGTCAACTAATTCTTTTTCTAGAGATGGAGTGC
>JBCAUI010543705.1:0-10701 GCA_038406195.1 Haplosyllis anthogorgicola
GTCAAATCCCAGACTTACTTTTTGGCATTGTGCCAATCAATGAGGAAGAAGCAAGTAAGCCTGAAAAGTAAGCCTGGAGTTTGACTCACCTCCTATCATCCAATGAGAGGCAAGTATTGCACCCCGTTATAGAAAACTACCTGAACCGTGTAGTTGCAGCACGACGTGATGAGGATGTTCGGGTTGTGTCTCCAGTGCTTCACGGTGCCGCGCGACTGTATGGCTGCCATGTGCGGAGGTCGTATGTTCAGATCCGTTCCCTGCTCCTGATCCTGCAAAATATAAATATTTACATCAACGTTTATCTAACGAGTCAACATTAAAATATACTTTTGGGCAAATCGTCCACGAGACAAGGGTAAAGATTAAGATTATTACAGAATCCTCTTTGTCAGGTCATGGCCAACCCGAGAGGGTTTGCAATACACTCTCATCTCATCATCATAGCTCAATCTCAACACATGTGTTGGCACTCATTTTACCTATCCACAGAGGGACGGAGGGCTGAGTCAACCTTACCAGCAGTGGGGTTTGAACTCACCATCTTGTGCACAACCGTCAGACGTGCTATGACTGAGCTATCTCGGTCGGCACAAAGTTCTCATTGTCTTTAATTTGCTTCACAATATTACTGTATCAGTATTATGTATTAATATTACTATGACACTCTGACTGACTATGGAAGTCAGAAATCAAATCTCTTAACAGATTGTAAAATTTACCGGATGTGTGGCGTGAGTTTGGCAAGTGTGGTTGTTTGGCTCGTGCTGCGCCGCCGGGTGGTTGAGCGAGGTAATAGTGGTGTAGTCTCTGTACAGGTCCAGCTCGGCTCTCTGCACGCTGTCCACGTTCAGTGGACTCGTCTTCCACGTCTGCAATAACACAAGAGTTAAACACTGTTTACAGTTCGGTTGGTGGTGCCGTTAAATACAGTCTGTGCGACTGTGCTAAAGTCCACTGCCTGTACTAAGACCTAAAGGGTTCTTATACTGTCTGTGCTAAAACCTAGTGTCTTCTTCGACTCCCTACACTAAAACCTAGTGGCTTCTTCACAAATCTGCACTCACGACAGTCAGCACATTGGCCTTGTACTCAATCTCTCGTTACAGAACCTTGATGTCCTTTCATGTGGAAAACTTTCCAAATTACAAGTTATCTCTCTTCAAGTCTTGAAATCATGCTTTGATGTTACAGTAGAACCTGTCTTGAGCGACACTGAACTTTTCCTTCCCAAAAGTGTCATAAAAGGCAGGGTGTCGTTCAAGACAGGGTCATTTAAACTAGTTTTAACAGCTAACATCCAAAGGAAAAAGTGTCGTAAAAGGCAGGATTTCGCCCAAGACAGGTGTCGTTCAAGGTAGGTTCTACTGTACTTGAAAAGTTATTCACACATGCCTGGTAAAAATATTGTTTAAAAATACTCGAAATTGGCATTTGGTGTTTGTCAAATACGACGGAATATGAAAAACAAGACATGGAACTCACCCCGGTCGCGGTTGGTAAATGATCAATAACGTCTTCCTCTCTTCCTCTGCGTAATGACGCAAATATCCGCTTCCTGTGCCCGATCGACATCATATCTAACACCTGCAAGAATACACTGCCGATTAGATCCACACGTCACTTCTTATACATTACATCTTCAGTGTAATGGCTACTTTTTGTTGACTATTTACAGTCATGTCAGTGACGCTGTTATAAAACCGTGTATATTGTGCAACTGCACTAAAACCTGTTGGATTCCTCATAAGTCTGTGCCGTGACAACCGGTACAATAGCATTGTACTGACTCTCTATTGTGCTGACATGAAACAGTTGTCCTCTTTCCGAATCTTGCCCTTGGCAAAGGTGACTCAATAAAACCCTGTGGTAAATCAAACACTGAGCAGCAATGGCCGTGGAAAAGTGGTCACCCAACAGCGGTTTACACATGCATATTTGAAAATTACAGCACGTTTTCGTAACTGTAAATGATCATGCAAATATGGCATTGGCATTTATGTGGCTTAAGCCACCAATATAAATGTTTATAAGTAGCATTAACATTTAGTGGCATAAGCGCTTATGGTTTTGAAAACGCGCTGTCAGAATTGTTTTTATTGTTTTGTTTCGTACCTTATTGAGGTGCAGGTACCACACGTGCTGAACACGCTGCATGGAGGTGAGGTTGTTGAGGTGGAACACGTCTATGTACTGTGAGAGCTTCAGGAAACACAACCACTCCGCAACACTGTCACAGCTATCGTAATCTACAAAACATGGTTCATATTGTTTCACAAGGCAAGTTCGATTGGGCCTATCAGCGAGGTATTTGGGGACCTGAGTTTACAATGGGAGATGTCTTTCAAATGAATGTAGACGCACAAGAATTAAATTTAGCATCGATAAGACAAATATCATTCATCTGGTGAAGATGTTCCAGGCGACTCCCAAAAGTGCTCTCCACACACACAAAAAAATTCATTGATTCCAACATGAAAAATGAATTTGAAGCAGATGCAAGCAAGTGAACAGTGAAGTAATGTGAGAAATCATAACCTCATTACAAATTGAAACAAAGAAATCTGACGTGCCAATCAGCGTGGCTTAGTGATAGCATGCTCACTTTAGGCAATCTCGGGCTGCCTGCGTTCGTATCCCATTTCTTTGTTAATACGAGTCTACTGTATACATGCTTATACAGCAGGGTCTTTTTGGGGGCAAACTACCAAGTGTACAAGCCAGTTTGTACATGACGGACTGTACGCCCCAAAGAGACCTCGGTCAAATATTTTTGGATGTCACTTTAACAATTTAATTGATAAAACATTCAATACAAATAATCAAATAATGGAAACACACTAAAATGCATAAAACTTAGAAATCTGAATTAATGCAACATAAAAAATGTAAAAATTAAGAATGACATATGCCATCATATCTTCAGTTTATGAGTAAAAGTTAACTATAACACTTTGTGATTTGCAAAATGTCCAAAAATGTTTGCCCAAAACCGACATTTTTGCCTGCACAGTGCAAATTTTTTTATTTTTTCACTGTTTGGCAATGACAGTCTGTTTGCACAAAAGGGTGTCCGTGCAAAACAGACCCTGCTGTACAGTGTACACCCCAGTTGGTGGAAAAGGCAGATATAGTATCAGACATGAGCCTTAACATCACTGTGTTCAAGCAAGCAAGCGAGAGTGCAGGCGTGAGAATTATGTTAGCTTTAAAACCAACAAGAAGTCCAAAATAGGGGAATCAGTGGACCTTAAAAATGGTCCCTGGTCCATCAAAAATTTTGAAAGAAATCTGACGTATTTTTTTTTTACCGAACGGCTGCATGCACGGCTGTTCGTCCACAGACTGTAGAATCTTCTGTCGGTGCAGTTCGTTATCTATTGACATGTCGATCAGGTCGGCCTCCTCCACCACATCAGGGCCCTGTGAAACACAAACAAACATCAGCATCACTTAAATTTGTTCATCAGTTGTTTTATACGTAAGTTTTATACAAGTACAGTAAACGGCGTGACCAACTCTTTCACACGAACACCGTCTCGCTAATACTGGTACATTTTTGCTTAAAACAAGTCTGAACTGAGACAAATGTATGGCGTAGAATTTCTGTGGCGTAAGATTACTGTGTTGCTGGTGACATATTTTACTGTACTGCAATATGAAATGTAGTTTTGAAACCTTCAATGAACGTCATGATTTGAGCACAGAGATAACAATGCCCAAATGTATGGGTTTTTTGCACAACCAAAATATATAATTTCGATTACAAAACATGAATGCTGGAGAAACATACCAATTCTTATTGGGCATTTAAATCTGCGCGTAATAAGGAACAGACAGCTGTCCAAAAAAACACTGTAATTTCAGTTGTTTGAAGTTTCTTGTTTCAGTGTTGCTTACCATGAAGCGCATGTCGTCGAAGCCGTTGACCATGAAGATGTTCTCGTACTGGATCAGGTCGAGCCCATCCAGCCACTCTCCAACACTCTGCACCGTCCGGAGTCCTTCTGTAAGCAAAATGACAGTGTTACTGAATCAGGTTGCATGACTGACTCAATGTTTGATTTTAACAATGATTTTATAAACTTGAAAACTTAAATCAAAACCAGATGGCGGATCATTGCGGTGTACCTTAGCCGAGAGGCTGAAAGTTTACATCTACAGTCTCGCTCCTATTGAGCAGAAAACGGATGCAAATCAGAACTCAAAAAAGTCCGAAATAGAAGATACCAGTGACCCCAAAAAATTAACCTCGATCCATAAAAATGTAAAACAACTTCCAACCATGAAATAACCACTGTTCAAATATTCACAGTTATTTTTCTTGCCCTCGTGTTTTATCAATTTCTATTGTTCCATCTTAACTTTGACGAACATTTTATGTCAAACTACAAAGCCGAGAGAAAAAACTTATGTACACTTCATCTTCTCAATTTTAAACACACAATTTCCACTTTGGAGGCGTACAGAAAGCGGCAATTTCCTCCGTCACAAAATGGGTTTTTTGAGATGAGTATTTATTGCGAACACGACAAGGTGAAGGAGGCTGCAGCGGAATCTGTCAGTCACTCATCAATACAAATTGCTCGACAAACACGAACTTCGGCGACAACTTCATTCACTCGTCGGTTCATTGCGAACAGTGCAAACAAAGCGTAATCATCACAAAGTCAACACTCTCGAGCCGCAAAAGTTCAAACTATTTGACAAAAATCTAGCTCATTACGAAGCACTGCATACAGTAGAACCTGCTTTAACAAGCCACTGCATTGTGCAGTTAACTGGTATTTATGGCCAATTGCCATTATGAGCAAAGGTGATCCCTCAAAGCAGGTTCTACTGTAGGCACTGGTTTAGAAGGTATCAGGTACGCAAATCTAATCCCAGGACGTCAACCGCTCCAACACCAGCCGCACACAGTCTTACAGCTGCTACATCAGGCAAGTATAGCAACTACGTGCTGGATTAAAATGGCATTTTACTCTTTTACTTCTCACAGTAATGTAGCTAGTGCTTTACTGAAACAAGTCTCCAGACTGCCCTTACTCTTTACTCACAGAGCTATTATAAGTTTATTTCTCTGTGTCAGAAAGTCAACTTCTTGTTACCACTTGCCTTTCGTTGCAAAGGATTAAGATCTGTCTCTCTTGGTACTTTAATGCGATAATTTTTCAACGATTATTGAAAGTTGGGTCATTATCAAGTAACAGCTGACCATCACTGCTGGATGTGGAGGAGTGAGGTGAGGGAAGAACATTCTTTTAACCGCAGAACAAAATTTTGATTTTGATATTTTTGGCAAAGAAAAATATTAAATTGAACTGACACCTGCTCAACGGAAAATTTCGGATCCGCAAGTTGCCATTATATTCACAATTTGTCACAACCCGTTTTATGGAGACAACATCCCGCACGATGATAAGAGATTGTGAAAGAGAATGAAATGTGTGGGGAGTGAAAAATGTAATGAGAAGATGATGAAGGAGACAGAATGCGTGTTGTAGAGTAATCAATAACCCAACACGCCTCGTATCTCTCTGCAGTGTTCTCACTCATAGTCTCGCACCAGCACTTCATATCTATTTCACCGCTGATACTCTTTTTGGTACAATTTATATCTGCTTTTTAAGAGTTTTTTTACATACACTGCATTATGACAAGTTGAAAATGAAAAGTTGAACGTACACAAGACATTGAAGTCTGGTCTAAAACAGAGAGCACCAGTGGCTCCTCAAAGGCCTTCACAAAATAAAGTTAATTTACTCCCAATATACTGCAAATGTCGCACTTATGGACATTGTGTTCCTACCTAATTTTACATTTGTCTTCACCACCAGTGATTTGTAATATGATGAAGATAATTTTGTCAGCAAAGTCCCACTTTTGGTTAGATCTAAGCTAATGAACGTTAACAGTTTGAAGCATCTTGTGTGATACAGATTCAGTCGGGCGATTCATCATTACGAAGATTGTCTAAATTAATCGATTATTCTCATTAAATCTTCGAAATTTTTCGCTTTAATTTTTTCTGTTTAACGAAGCTTGGTTCGTTAAGACAATTAGCAAATAAGTTTCCGTGCTGTTTGATTTACCTCCTTTCATTTCCAAAATAAATGGACCCATCAAGCCCTATTTTCCACTGTTCTTTTCTAATTACTTTTTTAACAGTTTCTTTATGGTGGTGGATGCAACACTACATTTAAAATTATTGAAAAAACGATAATAAATATTCGTGTGGAATATTCCACTCCAATACTGTATGCTTCATGAAAATCAAAATACTTATAATGAAGAATATTTTTTCCCGGAGGGGGTGCCCCTAGTAATAACTAAACGTGCATTTATGCCCGGGAAATTCCTACATCCTTAAATGCGGAGAATCCCCGCCCGTAGATAATAACCCTGCGTCCTTCAGTTCCCCATGGAACGCTGTAACATCAGTCACATCACGATTAATATGCTGTACAAAGTACAATTTTAAATGTAAAACTTATCGTAATATTTTATCACAACTCAACGATTTAAATACTGAATCATTCAACTTTACACAGCAGTTCACTGGTATGCATGGAAGGCACCAGCTGATCTAAGGAGGTATCAAAGGCATATATAACTCTCTTAACTTGTGATTTTTGAGCGAAACTATGAAATGCCACCACCCAGTAAAAAATCCATGCTCTGCCACTGGACTGATTCAGCTTTCCTATTTTTTTGCATCGTGGTATGTTCCCACTATTGTTATCTAGTTTTTGATCAATTAAAAATGAGGGGATTGTTAGAGTGACATCCAAAAATATTTGCCCGAGATCTCTTTTGGGCGCACAGACTGTTATCCGCGTACGAATTGCCTTGTACATTTGGTAGTTCTCCCAAAACAGACCCTGCTGTATTTAATTCATTTTGACAATATTGTCCAATATTTTGTACATAAAATTGACCCTTCACAATAGAAATGTTCAGATTGAATATCTGCAGAATTTAATGGTATCAAGAGTTGAAAGACGTGGTTGGACCTACCTGTTTCATCACTGAAGATTTTCTGCAGTCGTTTCTCGAAGTAGCCGTAATCAGAGTGTTCAGACGCGCTCATCCGTCCTCCGCAACTTGACAGGATGTCCGCGATCTGAAAGCATGTTTAAATCTAATAAAAATCAAGCATTTGCGTTATAACATTCCCCTAATTGCTACCTACACGTTCAGATAGTCAAGTGATGAGATTATGACACCACTAATTCATTTCCAATGTTTGATTACGCCACTTGCATGCCAACAAGTTTGAAATTTGTGTTCAGGTCTTGGCCTTTAATTGATCCTGTTAGTAAATTGTAAAATTCTTTAAATTCTGCAATTTTCTTCTTGGTGGCACCTCCAACGAGAGATGCTGAACCGCCCCTGATTGAGTGAAGACATGTTAGTTGCCAATGTGTAACTTCAATGTGCCTGCTTGTAAGTGGGCATCTATGGTTGTGTGGATTAGTGCGCTGGTCTTCACTACTTTGGCTGACACTGCATCGGTTCGAATCCCGATACCCCAAAATAAACATGCGGCAAACTGGAGAATAAAGAACCTTGTTCGTCTTATCAGTTGCAGTACTTTTACCTTTGCCCATTCCTCATTTTCGTCAATGGGGCTAATTTCTCCTTTGCTTTCATCCTCCATTTTCACTTTGAGTCGTTCTTCATTCGTCCCGCCTATCTGTCCATCCTGGTCGGAACAGTCGCTTCTATTGTCAGACAGTTCATCGTCAGAGATGAGACCAGCAACTTCTGTAAAATGTTAATTTTTAATTTTACAGCTTATCTTCATAAACTGAATGCTCCACCCTTAACGCACCGACGGTAACGACGTAATGTTAAGCCAATGGGACTAACGCAGACGGGAAGCTCAACACATGCTAAACGCATCAAAATAAGCGTGCGTTGTTAGAAACACTAGTTGAACCTCCAAGAAATGTACTGGTTGCTACTAGCTACCTGGAACATGCTGGTGCATAACTATAACAATGGTTGCTATTGGTTACCTGGTACTGGTGCATAACTATAATAGTTGCTATTGGTTACCTGGTACAGGTTGGTGCGTAACTATAATAGTTGATATTGGTTACCTGGTACAGTTTGATGTGTAACTATGAGTCCGGGCGCTGAGACGCGGTTGCCACGGTAACGCTGTATGTGCGGAGATGACGTCCTGATGACGAGATTCTCGTAGATCTGAGAACGAACCTTCCGTCTGTTAATGGCGCCTTTACTCAAACCTGAAGGATCAAAATAAATATGCGTTAAACATTTACATTTAGATCAAACTGTATATCAAAACATCTTTGCAAAAAAGCAGTAAGGTTTACAGCTGGTTTTCATAACCGTAAATGCTTGTCCAAACAAGCCGTTTACCCGTAAACGGCCACACTTCGCGCTTTCATGTCCAAGCGGCACCCTCACCACCTATGCTACTAATGTAAATATCAAATTGGAGCGTTTATGTAAACGCCTTAACCAACCGTATAAACGCCAGATAAATTTAAAGAGTTTACATTCCTGGTTGTAAAAATGCGTTGGTTAATTTTCACAATAACAACAATAAAAACAAAAGGAGACTTCCTTTACACACATTGTTAATAATGTTACCACAGCATTTAAACGCCCTTCTCATTATTTGTCAATGAGTTTACACACTGATGGTGCAATATCTCAAGTTGTATAGTCTTTTGAGGATCATGGGTTTTTTCAAGAGAAACCATCGATCAAACCACTTTTTACTACTTGAAGGTTTTTACGGTTTTTAATCCTTATTTGAAAAGAGCAGCGTTAAATGCATACAAACATTTCACTACCGTCCCCCGAAACATAGCACCATTCATTGTGGGACCCCTTTTTTAGGAGCAAAAGTTCATTTAATGATCTAGTGTTAAATTGTGTACGCTTAAATCTCTAATTAAACCACTTATTCATTCATGAGAGGACTTTTTTTAATGTCAGGTCTTTAACAAATGAAACTATATTGGTGTAGTGAAAAACTGAATTAAAAGTTGGCATCAATAGAATTTGGTATTTGACATTTCTACATCTCGTACCCTCTCAAAAATTGGTTATTTCCCCCGTGCCATAATTACAGGAAATACGGTATACCATTATTCATATGTAATGGGAATGATGTGTGATGTTGAATCAGATTGACTGTTGTGCAGAAAATCCGGCCTGAAAGAGCTCATAGGAGACGACAGCATACAAATGCTACACCCCTATTCTTAAACAAAAGCTGGCACAAAATGTTCGTTTTCTATACAATTTGATTTTTTAAACAAAATGACACATAAAATGATACATAATAATCAAAACAGTAAACAGGCCACATTAACACTCTCATTTCCTATTGGATTTATAGGCACATTATTCTGTGGCCACAATGAACTAATACAATAACATTGTAGCCAACGAAATGGAAAAAGATCATTACAAACCAATGGACCAAAATAAACAAAGAATAATGAGTTCTGTCCATAACAAACGGGAGCCACAAAATCTAACATTCATACAATATCGACTAATCAGAAGCAATTTTCCGGCAAAATCCACATCATCCGTCCACACCACATCATTCTGTATTGAATGTACATAGATCACTATGCTGGACCAACTGAAAAAACAGCGATAGTTTTTTCCCGTGAATGCCTTTTGTCTATCGAATGTTACAACACTGTTTCTGTTTCTAGCGACATATGATGACGTTGTACTTTATGACGTCATTATGTACCGCCCCGTTTTGGATGAATTGATGTCAGTTTCTCGGGCTCAAGACCACATACATAGTCTTTTCAATTTCATTCGATAGCCAATCAAAGCACCTATTGATCACAGGTCAAGAGGGTTCCATTGACTGCCTTTTTTTCTGAGTTGCGTTTTAAACAAATCGCAGTCACTGCACATTGCCATGTTAATTGTGCAAAAAATGATTGCAATTCGAGAGTAAAATAACTTTTTCTACTATCATGCCACTGATTTGGTTTGACTATTTTGTTACGTTTTTTACTGTTCTAGTTTTCTAGTTTTCAGCACTGCGGGAAACGTAATTCAACATATAAAGTGGTTTGTCCTAAACGGGATAAACCCTTCAGGACCATGTCAAATTTGATATGGCCTCGCCACCGCGAGGCGGGTATTAACTTTATGGCCCTGTGTCCGACATGGTTTTAAAAGCCCCTGCAGCCGAATAAAAGCTGATTTGATGGCCTTATTGGATTGCAATTCAACATGTAAAGGCATTTGTGCTGAGGGTTATCATCTAAACAATGAGCCACATCTGCAGGGACTTTAGCACGAAAGCCGCATTATTGGGATTACTGTGGCTCATGGTCCATATTGGAAGTCAACATACGGTATTTCACAGCACAAAACATCACTTTTATTATTAAATATATCATCCATAGTAAAGATTACTGTACAAATATTGTATTATCAATGAAAATGTGAAAGTGGTGACGTTTCTTTCTGATTTTTGGCACGGTATTAGGCGCGGTGATTCTTACATTTAGAAAAAAAGGTCAAAAGAAATTAAATATGAAATTCCAAAAAATTAATCAATTGTAGCGGGTTCAAGATTGGTGTAAACGTCCACCCCATGTCGTGAAAAAAATAGGTCCAGATGGACCTGAGCTCATTTGGCATTATCAAAATACTTAGACAATTTAGGTCACAATATCACAA
>JBCAUI010543716.1:0-10701 GCA_038406195.1 Haplosyllis anthogorgicola
TAAAGTAATTCTATTTATTTTGCATGACTCAGGTCTTTCCATTGATAACTTTGAACTGCTATAGAAATAACAAAAAGGGAAATTAATAAAGAGTGTTACAAAGAAATAAATCCTAGTTGGCTATAATTCCATCTGGCGCCTTGCACGAACTGAGCCAGGAGCGCTCACCACGACAAACGGAAGAATAGACGGCAAAGTCTCTGTTCATTACATGTGTGGGTGTGTGTGTGTATGTGTGTGTGTGTGTGTGTGTGTGTGTGTGTGTGTGTGTGTGTGTGTGTGTGTGTGGACATGAAGCTTGTCTCTTCGTTGTTTACGACAACTACAATATTTACAATATATTTAACTTCATTATTTATTTTATTCAATATATCAGCTCTTAAAATTCCTATCAATTTAGAAAGATGCAGAACAAAAGAAAGAACATAAGAATTTCACGCTGTGCTCTAGATCTGCTATTGTTCCAAAATGATAGGAATTTCACGAGCTGAAGAAAATACAATAAAAACACAATGAATTAATGTGCTTTTGTATTCAGGTGAAACAACATCAAACCAGCGAAGGGAAGTTGAGGAAGAAACCAATGGAAACGAACATTCATCTCTGATTCAAAATGTATAATGTTTAATGTACAAATTATCTAGGTGTGACTTTTGTTGGCGTAAGAACCTGCCCTCTTTCCCGCCGAATAACCAAGTGAAGTTTCCCGTTAAACTTCAGGGTCAAGCACTGGTCCGTATCATATAAAGGTCAATTTCCGCCATAAGCAGCCAGTGCTGCCGGGGACACACGACCACGCACATGAATATATGCTACGTTACAGCACTCAATAATCACGTCTAAGACTATACACCTCTAGTGTCTTGTTTCACCCTTAGACACAAATGAACATGCAGCCGCACCTGCAACTTGCATTGCGTACACAAGCGCTCTTTGCCCGTTGCCCTCTCTTTGCGTCCAGTTTTCAACTAGTGCACATGTATAGCCTGGGAGTTAATTAAGGAATTGTAATCAGGATTTTTTTTATCATTGGCGGATCCAAGGGGGGCGCCGCCGGTGCGCGCACCCTCCAACGGCCCAGAATTCTTTAATTTTCATAGGGTTTTCGAGGAAAATAATAAAAGGCGCCCCCTCCAACCACCTGAAGGCGCCGGGACGCCCCCTCCAACGAGAAATCCTGGATCCGCCCCTGTTTATTTCTGGGTGTTCCATGAAACGTCATCCAATTATACTTCTGTTTGTGTCTACTACCGGAAATTGATATGTTTATTCGTTCATGTGTGTAAAGGAAAGAAAAAATATTGTTTTAAATATAAAAGGCCTAGAGTTCCAGTGTATCTTATTGAAGCAATCTATTCTTAAGTGTGCCATCCTAAATTCAGGTGTCTATACAAGGATTTGTAGCACATAACCAAGCATGATCATCAGAATATAAACATTGGATTTATGGCCCGTCAAGTGCTGTACCCTCACTTACATGAAAGAAAATGCTACGAGCTGACTATTTGAAAGTGCAGCAAGTGATCACAATAAGCACCTTGTGGTGGAAGGATAACTTTATTCATAACTCAATATCTGTATTGCAAAGTCAATTGTGAAATGAAGTATTTTTATTGCTGAATGATGATAAAAACTGAGCGTATTCACTTTTCTCTCCTGTTTAAGAAGAAAAAAACGTCAATTGTGCTTATTTAATATAGGTCAAATATGTACTGTTTTGTCCGTAAATATCCCCTGATAGCTGCCGAAGGAAAAATCAGGAATATTTCCTGAAGTAGACCGAAGGTCTGCAGAGGGAAATATTCCTGATTTTTCCTGATATATTATTTTTCTAATATTAACCTAAAATACTGTTTTATTTTAAATAACAGTAAATAATTATTTTATGATCATATCTTCAATATCTTGGAAATATACAGAAATATTACCCCAGTAAAAATATTAGAGCATATTGACATCCTGAAACAAACCACATATCCTCTGCAATTTCTTGAATAGTGGGTATTATCAAATATGCTTGAATGTCTGTAAAATAGCTATGATTACGATCAAGGTGTTGATTTATTCTATTTATTATTGTTGTTTGCCTAAAAAGTAAACTACTCGGTACCAAAGCCTTTCCATGTTATTTCTATCCCTTAAACACGAAATATTGTTACATCATTCCTTGTAAGGGTTTAAGTAGACACTTTTTCGCTTTAAAGATCTTTTATTGGTATGAAGTCTAAAGGCAGTAATTTCTTTTCAACATCCTTCATAAGTCCCGCCTATTTCAAAAGGAGGTGTCATGTTAAGAAAATAAATGATCCAAAAAATTCCCTTTTGTGTTTTAATTGAGGAAAAATTCCCGTTGGCTTACTAAAACGGGGTTCTTAATTGAGGAAACAAAACGAAAATTTCCTCATTTCGGGATAAAATACTGAAATACATATATTTATTTTACCCTAGTGTGCAAGCTCTACACCAAGGGTGTACTCTAACCCACCAGTCACTGCTGGTACAAATATTGTAAATATTAACGTAAATACTCGTAAATGGACAGTTTTTAAAACCCAAGTGCAAGATTTTTCATATTTTTGTCGTAACATTAATCATTTCATAATCTGGAAATCTCAGTAAGTGTTCCGCACAGCCAAGGAATTATATTGGAACACGCACGCACATCCATATGTTGCAACTATCTAATTAATCTATGAATATTCATGATAGCGCCTTGGGCATTTCAGCTACTCAAATCTCATTCTCTAACAGTTAGTTGCCACCAGCTGAAGAGAACAGACTTGTAACTCTGGTAGTCTTGTAGCAATAAATAGTTGTATGTAAAGGATGAGTTTGTCTTATTCCAATGCATTCCATTAATCTGTATGGCAGTTAGGAATATTTCCAGCATATGGAAACTTCGTAAATTTTTAATATGAAATTCCTATCAGTTTTGGAACAATAGAAATTCAAAAGCACAGTACGAAATCTTTTGTTCTGTACGTTTTCAAATTGATAGGAATTTCAGAACCTGGAACCGCATTATGCCCAAATTTTCTCAGAGTTCCCTTTCCTTTTTTGTACCTGAAGTTAGGCTTGTCCCGTGCAGAAGAGAATGATAAATACGTAAATTGTTACAGTGGAAATATTTCATAACTCAGAGGGTGAAATTCCTATCACTTTTGGAACGATAGAAAAGCTTGGCTTGGAACTCTTTTGTTCTGTCTTTTGTTCTGTACATCTCCAAATTTGTTATGTTCCTGGGTTGGATCTTGATAAATATGAAAGAATGTGAAGACTCCGGTGTACATTTATGACAAGACAGTTTATTCCAGACATATTACAAGACATCTTTGCAGGGTGACGTACAAGACTAGACTGAATTAATTGGGGTTAGTCAGGGCCCTTAACAATGAATGATTGACACATTGACGTGTCCATTCAATTAGGCTTGAATGGGCAATCTCACGATGACATAAACTTGGGGCAAACAGGTCCAATAATACAACAAAATTGATAGGAATTTCACGAGCTGTTAAACCCCTGCATTCAGTTGGATCCATCTAATCAATTTGCACAATGACAAGACAATAGAAATTCTGGCTGTGCTGGTGTTCGAGTGAATGGCTCCAGGTGAAATTTTGTTGTTTGCGAACCCAAATACATTTAAGTGATGGACTCTTTAAACTTCTTGTAAATTTCACATAAATCGTCTTTCAAACATAATTTCACATCCTTATCTGGTTTCCTTATTTACAAAAAGATTCACTTTTTATTAAAGTTTTAAATACATCCATAGACTATTTTATATTCAAATTTACCTTCCTCATCACGACATTCTAAATGAATAATGAAGGGTATTTTTATCAGTAAGGAAATTTCCCGATTCAAAACCCTCCTCTCCTAAGCACGATCTATTTTTACAACAATTTATGATGTAAATTAAAATAAATATGTTTAAATTACAAAGGACTTTTTGCCTATTCAAGTGCATATACTGTACCTTTGAGGTGAACATGATGGAAAATAGAGAGTGGTGACAATTACCCCGGAAAATAAACCACAACATTAGTACAAAACTGTTAGTCAATTAAAATAATTATGTCCTAGGCGCCCATCTTTCTCTTAATATAGTTCTTCCAAATTGGAATTTCATGATTTATGACCGGATTTTCCCTGGTCATTTTTATCAATTTAGTTTCCTTATTATACAAAGAGTCTGTTATTTTGTCTTGAGGAATTTTCCATTTAACCGTTCTCACCCACCACATAAGGAGATTTCCCTATTAAGAGACCCTTTATAAATTCAATGTGATTTGGGACACATTTACTCTAGTATTTTAATCATATAAAAACATTATATCAAAGTGGGACTATTTTAAAACAAAAGAACTCCACACTGGCAGCGTGAAGTTCAGAATTAATAGGACGTTCTTCAATTCTGTTTTTCGTATGAAATCATGAAATTACTATCAAAATTTGAGCGACTCGCATCAATTGATTTGAATGAGCTCAGAATGAAATTTAATTGTTGCGGGGAGCTTAACTTTTAATAGTTATTTCATGATCTGATTATAACATAGCATCAGCTGTGTGATCATTATCATCATTCCAGTGGACTTTTTTCTCGGCTTTCATTCGAGAATATTTTTTAAACAAAGAAATACCATTGCAAGCTATGTACAGAATAATAAAATGAAGAATGGGAAATTATTTCTTCTTAACAACCATATTTGCAGTAATTATTTTACAAATGAACAGGAATTATTTTTGTCTTTATTTGCCAATAGACTTTTCCACCACGGGAGGTAAGTTCGTTATTTCACCTATTTCAAAATGTTATAAAAATTTATTTAATACGTGAAAATGTGCCTACAAGCAAATGAAAATTAACGTTGGGAACATTAAAATCAGCAAATTTGAATATAATTATGTTAGTTTCGAAAATATCTATGATGAACAAGTTCCAAGCTATGCTATGTGAAGAAAAGCACAGCATGAAACTTTAGTGGAAAAAATTCGTTTGCGATAGTGATGGGCTCAATATCACAGCAAGAAGAAGTAGTGTGTCCAAGCTGACATGACTTTCATAGAGAGACATCTTGAAGTGGCAAAATGCACAAAAAACATAAATCTTTTGTCATCAACTGAATCTTCACAGTTACCATAAGATTGATGCTTTTATTTTTACAGATTGGTATTTATACCCAAATGGGCAAGACACATCAATATGTGGACACAACATGTCAACAGCATGCAAAACACTGGACTGGTTACTGGGAAGATTTTATAATACTTCATTCCAGTACAACCAGACACTATCAATCGTTACAGATTCCAATTTATCTATTGATAACCAGCTGGTGGTAAGTTCAAGGTTATTAATTCTTAGGTGGGTATTTAGTGTGTAGCCATTGTTAACATTCGTTGAATATGCGCTTTTTTCCGTTCTTATTGGTCAAGATCAAGCAATTCACTTTCTTGTCACACAAAATTTTCCTCATGCAACAGTGATGCTGTTAGTGTGTGGTCATTTACATACCTGTGTATGTATTTGAGATGCATGCAGATACTAAAATATGCCAGCGTGAAGGCCAAAGTACTCAAAATAGTTATCCGCCCAGATCAATTAGACATTTTCTGCAGTGTATAAGGGACGAAAGTAAACACAGGCAACATGTCTACTAAGTCCACTACTAAGATCAAGTTCAAAATCAGAATGCCTTTCGCTAATATATTGCCTACGACGGTTTACATTACTGAGGATATATCAAGAACTGGGTCAAGGCATTTTAAGGTTAAAATTACATAAAGGAAAAGATGAAATCTGCTTTATAATCATAGATCGTGAAATTAATATCAAAAGTTATTAATTGAACTGAATGAGCTCAGCATGAAATTCAATTGATGCTGGGCGATAAACTTTAAATAGTAATTTTACGATCTGATTCAAAAGGCTGTATTATTGTTAAGTGGGGTGACCCGAGTTGTTTCTTGCTTGTGTTCAGCTGAATGTATTCTTTATTTTCAAGAACAAGAATCCTTGGTTGGGAAAACTAATTGTGGTGGTTACTGCAAGGAAAAACAAATCCATTAACTTTTCTCAGGTTAATTTACTAAATTCAACATGGATCATTTATGGACTAAGCCTGATGATAAGTCATTCTAACTTATCCAAATCCAGATTCATCTTAAATGCTAATAAAGACAAGTTAAAGATAACTATAGCAAACAGTACATTTGGCCATTTAAAAGTGCTTGGTGAATTTGAAATACTGATTTCTGATTGTAACATTGATGGCAGTAGTAGGTTAGACAGCACCATTTTAGATGTCACGAAATGTTATTTAATTATCAAAAATTCAACGTTTCTTTCAAACAAGGCCGAAAATGGTCCAGTTATTTTGAATGCTTTTGCCAGTCAGGTTCAGGTACAAAATGTAAACATAAGTAATAATACTGATGCAATGGAGGGATTGATACTTGCTCTTAATGGGAGCAATCTCATTATTGAAAACTCTACCTTTCACAATAATGGAAAATTGCATTTAAATTACCGATCAGCAATTTCTGTAACATTCAATAGTTCAATATCTGTTATCAACTCTAATTTCTATGGAAATAAGGCAGAAACAGGAGGCTGTTTATACACATACTATAATACAACTGTTTTCATAAAGAACTCTACGTTTATAAACAATACTGCTGCACATGGTGGTGCCATTTTTTGCCAATATCAGAGCAATTTTATGAGTTTAAACAGCAGTTTCATAAAAAATAAGGCTTCTGCACTGGGTAGGCATAACGAAATGGAACAGAAACAGACCATACCTGGAAATGACAATTTTGGAGGAGCAGTTGTTTTTATAAGCAATCATACAAAAATGTTGACATGTGTTATTGAGGGGTGTTATTTTGGCAACAATACTGCAGATGACAATGGAGGAGCCTTGTACTTTCAAGGTAAATTCAAGGTAAATGTTATGGCACAGAACTACAGCATGATCCAGATTTCAAAAAGTAAATTTGAAGGAAACGAAGCATCCAGTGGAGGCGACATCTATTGTCAAAAATCAATTATTTTAAATGCAGAAAACATTAGCTTTGAAAACCAAGATCAATCTATTTATTTAAAAGATAACTGTTCAACAACACTGTCAAATGTTTATTCCAAAGGTAGGATTCATGTTGAAGATTACTCCAAACTGAATGCTAAGGATAGTGTTTTAAAAGGAATTATTACATCAAAAGTTAGTTGGCTCGATACATCAGGAAATTGTGAGATTTCCTTTACAAACTGCACATTTAAAAAATTTGCAAAATTTATTTCTGCATATGGTAGCACATTTGTCTCCATCAAGGACAGTTTAATAACTGGTGTGTACAAAGACGCATTTTTTTCCTTTGGCAATGGTACATTTTACCTTCACAAAACCAGAATCATTGATAACAAACCTGTGGACATCTTTGATTTTTTTTTTGCTTTTGGAGGTGGTTCTTTTACTATGATTTCCTGTTTATATGCAAGGAATACCTTTGGTCGTATTTGGCATGTACTAGAAGGAACTAGTATTACAGTCATTGACAGTCAGTTTTACAACAACACAAGTACAGTTGGATTATTTGACATGACACTTAGTCAACTAATTGTCAGAGAAAGCACTTTTGAAAATAACTTTTCCATTTTCGCAGTCGTTAATTGTCAAGTAGAGTGGGCGAGAAATAGAGTGCGAGAAAACTACGCAAATAATAAAGAGAATACAATCATGTCCATATTAGAATCGAATATTACCATTGATAGTTCCACTTTTGTGGACAATCAAGCCACCTCAGTTGTAAAGCTTGAATCAGATAGTGGAACTACAAATTACATACGGATAAATAATAGTACATTTAGGCAGAGTAAATTTACCTGTACGCTAATATATTTAACTGACTTTACTGACCTCAATATCCAAAATTCAACCTTTCAACTTGAGACAAATATGACAAGTGCTATTGATGTCAGAAATGGATTTACCATACGCATTGCTACCTCAAAATTTTATTTCTTAACTGATCCATCTGTGGCAATACGATTTTTGAGATACATTTCCTTTGCAACACCAACTAAATTATTGACATTCACTACCTATTTCTCTAACAAAGACTGTACAATAAAATCAAATTCAGGAAGTTTTATGAAGAAAGCTGAGGAAATAGGATTCATACATGTTGATGATCCTGTTGTTGTCCATCAAGAAGAAACTCAGTTTGCTTCAAGTGAGTATTGTTAAAGTCTTGCGAATATCTCAATTCCTACCAATTTATATCAGTTTTCCTTTCAGAAACACTAATGGATTTTGTTTGTGTGTACATTTTTACAGCCATCCCAACCCAGTGCCCTGGCTCTGACAAACTTCCCTGTTACTGCCATCATGATCAGAAAGAAATGGTCAATGTCTACAACTGTTCCTTTAACAAAGCTGTGTCACTACCTTCTTCAGTCTTAAATAATACGGATTGGTTGTTGATGAAAAATGATAAAATTTCTGAACTTAGTCAATATATTTGGTATCTTGATACAATTTATTTCCTGGACCTTAGGCAAAACAATATGAACCACATATCTGAACAATTTGTGGTACAATTACAGAGAAATAAAAGGCTCAAATTGCTCAATCTAGCTGAGAATTCTTTGACAAGACTACAAGAGAATGTGAAACAGTTAACTCACCTGGAAAAGATCTGGCTAAATGGCAACCAATTTAAATGTGACTGTGAAATGACATGGATGATTGACTGGTTAAATAAATCAAAACACATGATACCTGATTATCAAGATGTTAAATGTCAGACTGGAATGATGAAAGGAAAACCAATTTATAAACTTAATGAGGTAGAAATGGGATGTTTTCCAAGTAAATGGACAACATGGCAGAAGGTTGGTGTTGGAATTGGAACTGGAATGGCAGTTATAATTATACCTGTGATATTAATTGCCACAAAGAGATCAAGGGAGGTAAAATTTTTCATGTACTATTACCTCAAACTGGACACAGTATCCAAGGATGACAGGAATGAAGTTGTTGACAACATGAAATATGATGCATACTTTTGTTACTGGTGAGACATTTCTGTAAATGAACACGATGGCATTTGTACAAATTAAGAAAAACCTAGATTAAAGAGGCAGAGCTAATAATCTCATTCTATTATTTTTGGAACAAAAGAATTTTGAGTTTTATGTGTGTTTGCAATGCAATAGGCATGTCTCAGCTAAAAGATTTTCTGGATATTTATCTGGTGTTTCCATAACAAACTTTCAGTGAGCCCAAGAGGATGAAATTCCTAAGACTTTTAGAACAATAGCACATCAAAAACACAACATGGAATTCTTTTGTTCCCTCTTTTGTTCTCTACGTTTCCAAATTGATAGGAAGTGAGATCACTGATCACTTAATCTCTCCTTTGAGGCATGCCGAGTGTTGTCTTTTGTTCACAGAAGTCTAAAATTATGTTAGTTTTAAGAGTTACAAAGTCAAGATCTCATGACATTTTAGCGTTTTTTTAAACTTTACTTTACTTGTGCAGCCAAAAAGATGTCAAATGGATCTCTGATGTTTTCATGAAAAATAAGAAGAGGAAAAGTAGAAGGTTTGACCTGGAAAAGGAATATGGATTCCGGATGGTCATTCACAACAGAGACTGGATAGCTGGACGAACAATCAGAGCCAATATTATCGATTCGCTTGAACAGAGTAGACGAGTCATCTTTATTTTATCCAGGTATTCTACAATATTCTGTTTACTGTTGGCGGAGGGAGGTCAGACCCTGCCAAGATGGCCTAGCTTCCTGTTCCTTCCATACAAGATGTCCATGATGTCAATCGTCATAATTTTTAAAATGACCAGAGGGGAATTAGATAAATGACCACTTGCTGAGAATTGTTCCAGATGTCCATCACATAATCGGTGTGTCAAATTAAGGATCACGGAGAATTTATTCACATTTTGTTACGTGCAAAAATGTTAGTCATTTATCTAATCAACTTTTATTATTTTAAATAATTGTCTCAAATGAACAATTTACAAATTACACTTGGCTTTTAATGATTGTATAATGAAGGAAGATTCTGCATCTACAAAAATGTAAACAATCCATCTGGATTTCGTGATATCGCGGTCGCATGATTACTAAAGTAGCAATATTAAATACCGTTAAGAACGATAAGAGTCAGTTATATTATCTATTACACGTACAATATGTTAATATATTACTTAGAAATTTCCTGAAATCCAAGTGGGGAATGGAGGAGTTCATGATGGCTGATGCTGAGGCTGTTGGTGGAAGAAAGAACTTCATCATCATTGTTCTCAAGGAAAAACTGAAAATGGAAGAATTAACTCCCGAGTTGAGAACTTACATAAGAACACACACTTATATTAATGCAACAAAGAACACAAACAAACTAGTGAAGAGATTAAGGTAAAAATTTACGTATTACTCCAAATCAAATTTCCGGTACAGGACTAAAGGGCGGTCATTTTGCGCGAAAGCAACGCTTTCTTTGCTAATAAATGAGCCAATACAATCCATGAACCCATTACACAAAACTGTTTAGATAGTCCTGAAATGAGATAGAACAATTCATATAAAATGCTGATATATGTGACTGGCGGAAGACCTTCGCCTTCCGGGACACTGGGGCAGACGCTCTTCTGAAGGCTCTCCGCCTTCGA
>JBCAUI010543727.1:0-10700 GCA_038406195.1 Haplosyllis anthogorgicola
TATGGAACTAATATTAAGCTTTCGCTTGCTCTGTGCATTCACTCCGCCTCACCACCGATTGATGCTAGTCGACATTAATACATCATGACAGTGCAAGGTATTTTCAGCGCACCGGTAAATATCGGAACTTAACGTCAAAAATATTGATTTCCATTCTAAAAGCAAAATGATGATGTTTATCGTTAATAGCAAAACTTGGGGGATCTCCTTTGTTCTTGTAAAAGATTCATTATGATTCATTATAATCCATTATGTAAATTGGCACTTAAGACGTTCTTATCTTATTATACCACACATACAGAAGGACTCATTATGGTTCTTGGCTCATCTTTGTTTGGCTGTTTGGCAGTTCACACATAAATAATTGGAGTGATTAAATAAAACAAGCTAAGTAATAAGAATTCCCACACCTCGTATCTATTACCTTTGAAAAGCTTATTGGCTCTTTTTTTCCCGCAAATCAACTTATGGGAGATATAATATCACTTATGTGCCGTGAAGGAAATTGGAGAAAAGAGCAGTCAATTTGCAAGATCATTTCTGAAAAGCTCAGATAATTAGAATATTACCGAGTCACATGTTTTATTCTTGACAAGATAATGAAGACAATTTATCTGCCTCGTTGCAATTATATTATAGGAAATTCAATTGGTTTATGTGGCTTACAGTTAAATTTGCGACTTAACAGAAGCTGCTAAAGCTTCATCAATAATGCAAAACCATATCCTTCTAACATTTACCGTGAGGTCTAATTAATCATAAATTGTGCAACCTTTTCAAGCTATTTTTTTGTATAATTCGCGGATGTTGAAAGGTAAATCTATTGAGAATTGCACATCTGTAAATGTCGAACTTGGCATCCATGCCAAAATTGACACGCATGCATACATTTTGTGACTATCGTTATAACGTCGTATTAAAGCGTTAAAATATGCTGGATTTATACCAGCTGAGGCGTAAAAATTCCACAACACATGGTAAAATGTATCGTCATAATCATATGTTTACATACCGATAGTCAGGTTAATTTAATAGAATTTGACTTTTTATATGAAACTTACTGAAAGCCTTGAAGAATTCCTTGTTGTCAATGAACTCATCCTCATTCATGTCATCGTAAGTAAGCATATGTGTGAGGCTGCAGTAGCGGTTCAGTTTGTCCAGATGGTCTCTGTGTTCGATATCATCCAATTCATCCTCCGTCAGCTGCCCATCTGAGTCACGGTCATAGTAATTCAACATGATGTTGGCTACAAGTTGTTTCTCTACAATTAGATAAACAGAACGGACTATATTTCATGTTAACTTATACTTTCAGTTTTTTTTGTTATGAACTATATGAAAATGCGTAAGAATCGGGTAATGATGACAAGTACATTCCATGATAAGTCACACTAATATCTACGAGACTAACTTAGTTTTCTCTACTTTTAGAGCCACCGAACTCTACGCCAATACTTCCTGGAGAGAAATAACTTAATTACCTATATACTTTAGTAATTAGATCACAGGACTTAATGTATTGGTCATTTATGTGAAACTTTAGAATCACTCAACATGTGAGCATTAAGTGCTATCAAGTGTCCCATACATATCCCTTGCATCAATACACCTCTCTACGAAGTATCAAATTCGTTACCTTTAAAAACCATTAAGAATTTCCTCACAGCACTTCTGTTTAGGAGTTTATTATTTCTTTCAAAACTTGTCTGGAGCTAGCGATTTTTTTTTTGGAAAAAGTAGATTTCGCGTTCGAAATGAGTAACGACATACAAAATAAGTAGGAATTTTTGAGTACTCTAAAATTGTAGTAAATGATGAGAGAAGACAAAACTGCTACTCAATAAGTAGAATTCCAGGAGCGGCTAGGTGGCGCATGGTCGAAAACGCTACAATTTGAGTAGAAACCGCGAGTAGCGGTACCTACTAATCTCAAAAAAATTGCTATATGCTCGTCTGTTACTGCCCCTTTATGCTGGTTGTTTATGTTTGGACCTGACATCTGTTTTTGCTTTTGTCAATCTTGCGCCGAAAATCTATACAATCGTCGAGAATACACTTGCTCATTTTCCCAATGCATGAGAGATTAAGCCATGTATTCTGGCAAGCCCCTCCTTGAAAACTGATTTTATCCGACTTCAAATGTGTTTTTTTTTTCTGATAGAAACCGACTTGTATAAATAATTGTGCTGTTGGCGATGTCAGGTTTCAAAAGAGGGGCTTGCCTTGTTGACATGTTACATTTAAGAATTTGACTATTGTGGTCTTTGCAGATTAAATGCACTCGTTGCAGGACAAATGAATTATAAATAACTAAAATGTTTGGGTGTAATAATTTATAGTATGCACTTCAAAAGTTTTAGTATGTGACAATCTCACTCTCCGTTAGTCCTGAACCTTCTCCGCATTTCCAATGCGCAGAATCTACATTGCAGACTTGGTGTAAATTATGAATTGTGTTTTACGAGAGAGTGGAGAAATAAAATAAAAATTCTGGGGCCTTTGTGGGTTGCTTCGGTGTTAAACCGGAAAAGATAGCTACCGGTGTGTAAATTGATGCATCTCCATGATAAATATTGAATTCTCGATCTTTATTTATCTAGAAGGAATCCCTCAAATGTAACTAGATGAAGATTTCTTTGAAGTAGAAAAGGGGATAGAGATATATGCGATTTATCCTTCAGCGAAAGAAGCGCCAAAAGGTTTGATTGGTGTTATGTTTGTCCTATACGTCAATATCACCGAAGCCTTGCAGTTGTTTGGGGATAATCAAGCGAAATATATAAGCACATTTCCCAAGTGATATTATATGGCCTCTGTCAAGTGGTCCTGTGGTAACAAGCAGAATGGCAGGAAAAATATTATGCTGCCACAGATAGCTGTAAGAAATGTTCTTTTTCGATGTCCTAGACTATTGCCTGCGTTGCAAAAAGTGGTTGATGTGAAAATGATATGCCATTCCACGGATAGGCATCTATTGCTTTTATTAAGGTACTGTCTCTAAAGCTGAAGGTGCCTGCGGAATAAAGCTTTGGTACAGAATTGTCACACACGTAATATTGGACGCCTTTTACAATGACGGATATAATCCCAGCAGTGCAAGTTAGAATTCAGAATTCAGTTACAATGTAGCAGAAATGTTGAAGGCAGTCGTGTATATTGTGTTGCCATATGTGCAGGAATGAAGCCGGTTAAAACTTGAGCGATATATCACATTACGGAAGGACCTGAGCAATATTGCCAAAGTTGATCAAGCTCTCAGCTAGTACAGCCCCATTGTGCCTTCACTGGTTTTGGAAGAGGTTCCGTTCTAAAGCTGGACAGACCACTGGCTTAAGTTGATTATCACTTATTTCATTTCCGCAGTCAGGCAGTTGGTAACCCTCGGCATCCATAATGGTTGTCCATTCAAGTTTTATGATGTCAGCCCTCAGCATGTCCTGTGTCCCTTGCGATACTGGAGCAGTACAATTGCAGCCATAGTCCAACCAATTTCTACTTGTTTTCCATATTGACCCACAGGTTATTAGACTCCTATCTATAATGTGACCTTTAAGACTTCTTTGATTTCTTTTTTTCTTTACATAAAAATCTAAGGCGGAATGAAAAAATGCTCTATATATGAAAGAGACGGGCTATTACATGTACACTGGAATCCCATTAGCCTTGCTCTATAATTCAACATGAAAGGCAGATTTTCTCGGTCACTTTCCAATCAGTTCCTTAATAATGCAGTAAATCTTTTGTGGCCAAACAATAATACGAGACGTTGGAACAGAGGATGCATTGCAGACAATATAGGCACGTATGCCTACTTGAATTTATGTTTCTATTTTTATAACTCTAAATCAGCTGCGAAATAATCAATCCATTTGCCTTAGCGTTACAGGAGTTTAAATACGCAACAAAATATGATGAAAAGAGAAAAACACGGAGTTGATTCCTTTAAACATTCACTGATTTTACAAGTTTCAAAAGCCAACTGTACCGATTCAAACATACTGCGAAAAAATTGCGGCGATACATCGATGTCACTTCTACTATTTGCATTCAGACTGGCATATTTGGAAGAACTGGATTTATTTAAAGTTGTTCTTTTGTGACGGGTCTCGGTCGTAAAACCCGGGCACATAGATAACCATCACGTCTGTGACAAATTTAGCTCGAGCTTCTTCGAGTTAGAACAATACCACATACGTACTGATGCTGACACGATACCATATGATGTATTGCCGCCTAAAAGCTGACAGTAAGCCGGGCCAGCAATCTGATGTGGCGGGGACTTGTGAAGGAGCCACGTACAAGTGGCCTGGTGCCGCACTAACTCCCAAGGTCAATGGGACAGCACCGCCTGATACATAGGAAGACAATGACTACAAACTGCAATATCACATATCACTGTTCATGTCTAGCATATAAACAGCCCTTATAATTTCCTTTACTTCACCACTTTCATGACCGGTTCGAGCAGCAGTGGTCTATTTTTATGCTGGAACTCACACCATTAACGAAGACAAAGGGGACGGGAGAACAGCTTGTGATCTTGTAGGTTTTGACATTTCGCTTTGGTTGATATTTCTACAGCTATTAATACACTGTTTTCTTACCAGTGATTCCATCCTGACAGTCTGACTCTTCTATTCTCTCACAGTGATACCGCAATAATTCCGCCTTCAACCGTTCATACTCAAGATCTGTGCACAAATCTGAAAAGAGAACGAACACAGACATCACATTTCACTTCCCAGTTTCTTTAAAAGTTGTATTGCAGTGTTAATGGCTGATACCAGACTCTAGACAGCTAGAGAACCCAACTATCAGATCTCCTCGGTATTGCTTTCATGTACTTAGAATCAGCTCATTTAACCGTGGTGTCTTTCCAATTTTCTTTTACGCCCATACATGCAAGGTTTTCAGTTTCTTTTTAATCTTTAATAACCTGGATTTAACGATTATGACCTTTACCTCAAATGTCATTTGCTTTCATTTTGATTTCTAATCTATCACGAGACATTCTTTCCAGCCGTGATTGACTCACCAATGGTGTTGTCACATGAAAGACCTTGTATTAACCTTCTAATAATCTGTCTTGCAACAAATCAGGGCATCGTCAACTGTAGGAAACTAGTTTTTAAAAGAAGTACATGCGACTGAACATGTTGCAATTACCTGTCGTCTCTGTAGATACAGTTTCCTTTCTCATATCTTCAGCAGACTGAACATCGAGGTCAACGTCTTCAGTCTCTAGCGTCGTACTGGGCGTGGGAGTTGGGGTCGGCGTGGATGGTGGAGGGGTTGGTATCACATCTTTTGTGCCGTCTTCTTGTTTGTGGCCTCTGTATCCTTTCCTCCTATGTATCTTCTTGTGCATGATGACGTCTTTAGATTCTGTAAGTAGAAAGGAAGTAAATCTTCCTGTTAATATGCTTAGGTTTTAGACCGGGACAATGAAATTCGGGAATCCAGAAAACAAGTTAGCGTTCTGCAGTTTAACTGTTATCAAAATGCGGGATTTGGACATATTTGAACACATTTCTTCCAAGCGATTTAGTAATCAGACTTGCTTTATTTTTGGGTTGTAAATAAATGTGACTCTCCTCACCCAACGGACGAGAAAACAAGATGTTTCGATTACACTTATGCCTTATGGCTGACATCTGGGAAACAAGTCCCTGAAATTAATGTGATTATTGCTGAAAAATGAGATGTGCTGACGAGAAAGCGAAAAGTGTAGGAGAGCTGTATGTGATCTTCCATCCCCTCATCCCCTGCTTCTGTCACGGCGACTCCATCAACTGACTTTCCTTTCCCTCCAAGTCCTCATAGCTCCTCCAATCTTTAATTGGGCAGAGTCTCCACTCTTGTTCTTGACAACTTGTCAATAAACCGGACAGGAATGGATGACACAGTCAGTTTTCTCTCTACTACCACAGCCAACCCCGCCAGCTCACGATAATTCATCAAATATACCCAACAGTCTTATATTCCCATTCTCTTAATTGGCCGAGTCAAGAACCTTGGACTACAGTTATAATTAAGAGTAAGGATGTTTTTTATCAAAGGCAGTCTTTCTTGAGTATGTTGTTACTTGCCACTGGTGTTGTATGAATTAATAATTATTTACATGCCTGAAACACACATCTGAATAGAGGAAAAGAGTCCAACACATTAATCAAATCCACCTACCATATCACCTAACATCTGAACGAGAGAGGGTAGGTCGTGTTTGTTTCCTCAACAGACCCTTTGCCTATCGACAAGATTTACTTTATTTTTTTCCCTCGGGATTTTAATAGCAGGTTTTTTTATGAACAAATAGGGAAACCAAACATCATACATGTGCAGTTAACTGGAAATATATCTGTCAGTTTACGGTTTTTACACTTTTAATTTTATTGTTCAATCTTTTGGACGTGCGTGCAGAAAGGATAGAATTTACTGTGGCATTCCTCTAAAACGACGCGCACTCGAACACTTGTCTTCCTAAATACATGCGTTTCATTCGGGGTGCGACGTTATTCATAACGGCGTTACGTAACCCAAGTTTCGGGAGATAATGACATTTGAAGGAGCCAGTGCTATCTACAGAATGTCTAGAATCTGTAATGGGATCATCTCGGCTTTCCCTGTATGTCATCACTCCTCCAGACTGGTCACCAATTTCCATTAATTATCCACTACTAACGCATCATCATTGCGAATTCCTGCCAAGTAATCGAATTTACCTGAGCTGAATCAATGGCTCAAATGTGAGGCCACAATTTTGCCTGCAACAAGTGCATAAGCTGATAATTTGATTTGGGAAAATATCGCATTCCACCTGATTGCAGCTGCTATTGCCAGGCCATTCACGAATATTGAGCCGCGGCCAAATCAAATTGCGATTGGGACATCTCCATCACGGTCTGCACTGACAGAGAATTATGCCTGAAAGAAAGAACTCACTGTTACTTGTTCACCTTCCAAATAATGTTGGGTTTGGTGAACTGTTTCTTTGCCATATTTAATGTTAACGTAAGCAATATGGCCTCATACACCAACTCAATAAAGCCTTGTAACTGCTTGCAAATGGATAAATGGGGACAATACATCATTGCCTTTAACGATCGTCTACGACTTAAATAAGACAAAATACATGTGAAGCATTCATGATGTTTCATCCAGCGAATACAGTGGGCTCTGTCCAATAATTATTAAGATTAAGACTGCTTTTTCAAAGAAAGCTCAGTTTATTTCAAAGGACAAAATAATCCTACTCGACACCTTACACTTGTATGGTTTCAAATCTATGGGATTTAAAAAAAATAGGTCCAGATGGACCTGAGCTCATTTGGCATTATCAAAAAACTAAGACAATATAGGTTATAATATGACATGGAAACAAAGTTTCTAAGATCAAATACCAAAAATGTGATCTATAAAAACACAAATATGGCTGCTAAATTGACAATATATGTGGGATCACAATAATTTTTAAAGGTAATAAGGAGGGTATTTAGGTGCATAAGACTGCCAAAAATGAAGTGTGTATCATTAACTGCAAGTCCAGGAGTCAGGTCCAAAGAAAAAACACAAATATGACTGCCAATTTGAGAATAGTGGTCACAGCTAGGCTTTGAGATAAGACATAGGTGCATATGTGTGTAAGATATGAAGTTTCTATGATCAATAGTGTGCTCAGGGTGAGTGTGCACAGACAACGCCGACGACAATTCATGATTCTATAGGCTCTTTGGTAATTATGCCAAATGAGCCAAAAACAGCACACTTTCCAAAATATGAAATAAATTCACTTAGTTCAAAGTGGAAAGGAGGGTTCTACCCTTCACTTGCAGTGCCCAGTAAAATAAAAACCACTTGCCTCCAGTAGCCTTTGCTATCCTCCTTAGATCGACCTTCTTGCACCTGCGCACAGCCATTGCACCCTTCTCTACGAAGTACTTGAGACACAGATCGTCTATTCCACCTGTGGTGAGGATTACGTTCGCTCCTGTCGCCAGAATTTTCTCTATTCTCTCCTTAGTTATGTCAGATTCTCTGAAACAAAATATTCAGGATTAACATAAACAGCATTTCCCAAGATAAGAATATATCTATTACGGAGTTTAACAGAAACAAACGTATGAAAATAGACGTATGCACACGTGAACATTGTAAGTAAAACCATGTGTCCACTGTAAAGCGTACATTGATCTCGTGTCCACTGAAATATTTTTGCACGTTTGTCACTTGTTAAACCTTTCTATTTTTTTAAAATAGATGTGAGCCTTATCAAACACCAAATGGGCTAATATCCTTGTTTCCCATGCAATATAAGTGGCACTCTGCCGTCTTTCTAAACACTATACAATTTTTCCTTCATTGGATAAATGTGAATGTTCCGACCGATAACTTACCGCTGTCTAATGGCATCTAGTTTTTCTGGATCTTCCACTAAAACCTGAACTCCCATTTTCATCTTAGATTTCTGCAAACTGAAGTCCAGACAGGCGATCTTCGGGTTGGCTATCTTCTTGGGCATTGCTGAAACACACGGGGAAAATCCTCGTTTAGTACTTTTGATTTTATTTTACCAACATTTCAGCATCGTCAAGTCCCATAAGAATATTCATCGATACACTCATGTCTCAATTGCACAACGATACCAATTTCTTACTACAAGAAAGACTCGACCAACAATAAATTAGATGTTAGAAAAATGTATCTTAAGTTGTAAAGTAGATGTACACAACAATTGGGATGTCATTTCTATTTCTAAGTTGGGCGTTCATGTGATATGAGCAATTTTTCCGGAGAAAAAAAACCCAGTTCCTCATGTTTTGCATTTGTTAAACCTGAAGCATGTAACCTGTAGAGTGGTACGTTGGTAACATCATATAGCCCATCAGAGATGTGCTTAATAGCAATACATACCGATTTTTTTCAAATTCTAATTTTTTATTCTAAATTCAATTTTTTTTAAATTCTAATTTAAAGTGGACTAAGATGGCATAAAGGTTGAGCCAAACATCATTTAAGTTGGTACACGTATACACAATTTGCACTCTGTGATGACATCTATTAAAACTCCAAAGTACACATACTTTCCACACACAGAGTTTACTGTCCGAGACCCTGTCAGCCTCAAAACATTCAAGACTCATTTCGAGGTATTCTGGTCTCGATTGGCCATTGTAATCACAGGGTACTGTCAACTTCAAGAAAACTTGTACTGTGCAAATGTAATAATGTAACAAGTGTAATCGATTTAAATATTACTTGAATATTGTTATACCAAGCATTTTCGTGCATTTGTGTGTCCCCATAACAGAACGTGTTGTAACAAAATCATGTGTCCTATAACGGTTGATAAACCACAATTTTTTTAAACAACTTTTCCTAACGCAAGAAAATCCCTCCACCCATCACTTCAATGTGCCAACACGAGTTAATCAAGGTAAGTTGAATAATGCATGATTACTCACCCTGTGAAGCGACTGTGCAGTTAAGCGCGTACCCGTGCACCAATATGCTCTCTCTTGAACTTTTCCCGTGTGCTTTTAGTACATTAACGGCCTTGATTGGATACTTGTGTCCGCCTTTTCCGTCGGACGTTTTCACAGCATATGCAGCATCAACCACCATGTTTGAAAAGAACTCGGAATCACTGAATAAGACTTAAGGATAATGACTCAATATTAAATGACATCATGCACCACTGATTTCAAACATAACCACAGGGTGTTGACTTGTTATGATTTCTGTTGAAACTACCAAATATTATAGAACTAGTGTTTCCACTATCATACGCCACTGTGCTAAACGCACATAGAAATCACTAAGTGACCTACTGCTTGTTGCTTGTGGTATAAAAGGATACGGTCCTATGATTTTACTGGACATCGACGTCTTGGCACAGTTGATGATGCAGTCACGACCCAACTCGTCAACGTTAATTGTCATATTTTCCTGGATGTATTTGCATGCCTCCCTAGTAAGAGACAAAATAGAATATAATTATACTTCATTAAAATGAATGAAAAGGCCCCTCGCATGCACTGTTAGCAAAATAAATCCATGCAACATAAATAACTTTAACCATAAACTTACTTGCAGGCGAGCCTGTACCCACTTATTATGGATGTTGGGTGGATTTTGCATTTGACTAGCTCATCTGCATTTTTCAATAGTTCAGCTGCAACAATCACCTGCAAAAAGACAACAGTTTAGTACACATTAATTTCACACACAATTAAATGTTTGTAAAATCAGTGATGAAACATTAATATCGTTCTTTCACATGCTGCATCTATTCTTATGCGGCTCCAGATGGTTCCTTTCTTCTCTAATTATGGCCTTCTATTCCAAAACAGGCATTTTACCACAGAAGTCGTTCCATCTCCAACCTCTTGGTCCTGAAGCTGTGCTAACTCTACCAGAACCTTTGCCGCTGGATGTTCTACCTCCAACAAACCGAGTATTGTGGCACCATCGTTTGTGATTGTTACATCCTACAACATCAGTACCTCAACTTTAGGGTTAAACCAAAAGTTTATTGAGCAAATGGATTTTTTAAAAAAGTCTCAAGTCTTATGATTTCATTTCACAACGCCTCAAATGCCCCATTTCAAATTTTGCAAATTTTGGAAAGAGTTCCGTACAACTAAGCCACTGTTTAAAGGTATTTTAAAGCCGTTTTGTCGTGAATTCTTTGTATATTT
>JBCAUI010543738.1:0-10699 GCA_038406195.1 Haplosyllis anthogorgicola
AGCTTTAAATAGGTCAATCAGATGTTCTTTATGTGTAGCTAGTTTAGAAAATACACAAACATCATCCATTATGGCAAGGTGATGTCTCTTACCATCATTTTCCAAAATTCCATCCAACTTTGAATTTTGAGAAAATTTACTTTTCCCATGTAACTTACCTTTAATTGGAATTTCACTTAATACCTTATTAATAAAAGTTTGCCAAATTGTAGGTGAAACACTAAGTCCCATACCTAAGTGCTGATAGATATAAGTATCTCCACCATAATGTGGTGTAATTCCACAAAATTGTTGAGACTGAGGTGAAAGTCTCAAAGTATGATAAGCATCTCTTAAATCTATTACAGATAAAACTTCACAACCTGATGACCCAATCATCTGGACTGCATCTCTTACTAAGGGTATACTAGGATTTAATACCTTCAACCTAAAATTCAAAAATCTAAAGTCAGTCACTATCTAGGAATACCTGTTAATTTCCTTGGTATAACATAATATTCATCTGAGCCTTCATCTGATCTTGGGCAGAGGTATCCAGTCTTGATCTGGTGACCCTGGATCAGGCCCAGAATCTTTGGAAAGCTTTTCTTCCACAGATGAAGAGATCAACCATTTGGCTCTGTACCTGTTGTGAGTAAATATTTCCTCAAAGATAGGAATGCTAAAATTATACAAAATTAAAAATATTTTGAGTTTGGGGTTCAATTTGAATTCTATTTCCAGTAAAAATTTGGATTTACATTATGAAACAAATATTTTCAAATTTACTTACCCATCAGAATCCATGTTTGGATGCATTTTGTCTGTCCACATGGGAGCTCTAATAGACACCTATATCTACTTCTACTTTCCCTGAAAATATTAAAGAAATTATTTCCATTAATCCATTGCATTGACCAAAATTAAGATATACATTCTCAAAGTGACAATAAATGCAGAAGAATTCCTATATCAGTGTGTCTTTAAGACTTGCAATTGCTATAAGCAATTGACACAACAAATGAAAAGAATTACTGGCTTTATTGTGTCATTATTAATTTATATCTGAAATTTGACATAAGATAGGTAAACTTGAAACTTACTTCTTCACAATACATTGGGCTGATGTAATATCATTCATGGGTACTTAGGCATAATGGTGGATGGTGCAAGGCCCAGCTCCTTCCAGCTCATGGATGGTCATATCATGCCATTCCATGATTGTATCTTTGGTAGTAGGGGTGTATTTGTTGGTCTGGCTCACTGGATCAAATGTGGTGGTCACTTTACATTGTGTGGCCTTTGAAAATTATCTCGCCATTGGGGTCACCCATGATTCTTCTTGTGTTACTGGGTAGTGAGTACTGGACTCTTCCCTGTCACATCAACATGGGAAACCTCCGGGCAGGACACCTCCTCTTGTGAGGTCTTCTAGTCCTTGAGGTTAGAGTACATCTTTGGGGAGACAAGCAGACAGTGTCCAAAGCTCCTGAAAAGAGTACAACAGACAAAATATAATACTAACTGAATGAAAATGTGTCTGAATTGCTCTCTCCAACTAAAAGAAAGCCAAAACATTATTTTACCAGTTTCTGTAGCAACATAAGACTCAAATTATTCAAAAATAATTAAAATTGGAATTTCATTAATTATTTTGGGATCCACATATAATACATGCTGTTAGTATGTTAGAATTATTATTAAAGTGTGAATCCGTATTAATACCCCTTAAATAGGAAAATACAATTAGACAAGCAGTTGCTATGGTAACAAGACTGAAACACAGGAAGAAATAATTATTAAAACACCCAACGTATATTTAAGACCAATGTGATTATAATAAAAAGTGGAAAACTTACTTTAATTCCTTCATATTTGGTTTATTTTAGCTTATTCATACCAGGTCTGTCCAATGCCACTGAAAATGTATGATTTAAATTATTTACGTCATTAAAATATGAATTATCAATTTCAATGTACACCTGAATCATTTCAGAGACACCAATTATATGAGTTTCATGCTTAAAAAGAAGTTTGTATGCATCTTGATATGAAAGGAACATAGCCCACCTTATTGCTTCACAGCTTAAGTGGATGCAGTTCAGTGAATAGAAAACAAGGAAGCCTCTGTTTTGACATGCTATAACTTCTTCACATCAAACGAACTCTGTCTGTTGGTGTTTCTACAATGAATAAGGTTGAATATTTTATCAAATTATGACATAATAATTACTTAAATAATTGTCATTTAATTTATACACATTAAAAGGTATTTACCATGACACACTAGCAACAGGGTGTGTTCAAAACCTAGAGGTGATGCGGGTCAAGAGGTGACTACTCACAGAAAGCAGTGTCTGAAAAATCTCCCTTTGAAACTGTCAATTGATCAGTTTTTGGCTGGCCTTCTTGATGAAGAAGGCCAAATTTAAAAATAGAAGAGTATTTACCATATATTTCTCCATCAACAAGCTGTATGATCAATGTATTTTATCAATGCATTGTGTAATTATCTGAAATGTACCAAATAATTTAAAATGCAATGTATTTCAATGCAATATTTGTATATATACAAATGATAATGGATTGTATTCGTATATATATATACTTATAATTGTAGATATGTGTGCAATGACCTTGTGTTTCACTTCAGTACCAAGGTCACCCTGGGTGGGTGCACCCATCCCAGTACAGAAAGGTCATCTGAGTACACCAACATAGACCATAGGTTCCCCTCTCTACAAACAAATAATTTCAACTTTTAAATTTAATTTTTTATATTTTTGAAATGTTATGGGGTCCTAAAAGTTCTAAAGTGTGGAAAATACAAAGAATGGGTTGGCCAAGCCCAAACAATGTATTCAATGCACTAAAGAACTTTATTCATGCAACCACATCACTGGGAACTAGTTTCCAAATTCTAAATTTACTTAGTTTGAGAGAAAATAATTTTAAAACAACTTCTCTGTTCTTTTGGTACCAACTAACAGGCTGAAATCCATCTGAGAGTGGATGAACGCATTGTCTGTACAGCTCAGGTTTTCTGTCACCATTCATCAAGTGGAGTCAGAAACTGCTTAACTGTCACCTTTGGCATTGCATCTTGTCTGTAATGATTGTAAATACATTCTTGGTATTCATTGACACGAAATACATAATTTAAAATTTATTTTACTCATTGAATTATCATACTTGTATTTAATTTCTAGCATGTAATAATTAGGTTTAAGATGATTTTATTATCTTACCTGTATTTTCATTTTATCTGGACTCATGGGTGATACACCAGAGTATCTAAAATATACCAAATAAGAAATTATGTGCAAGTTAAAATATTTTAATCCATGCTGTACAGATGTACAGATTCTATATTTTATTTTGTATCAATTTTGCACCGTACTGTGCAAAATTATATGTATGTGAGTTATTCAAACTGTACTGTGCAAAAATATTTTTTATTGCACTATACTGTGAAATATATTCTGAAAGAGTCACAATGTGGGTACCCTTTTGGATATCCAAAGATTTGCTGAAGACATAGCCCAAGAACCAATGGAGTCCATGAGAGGTACATCTTAGTTGACTCTTCTTCAGATACTGTACTGTATCTGGTGTCAATTCATACCTGAACATACCCTGGGTATATCTTGGTCCGTACCCAATCCAGAATTCAAATCCATACCACTCCAGTATCTATTTAAATCAAATTAAATTTGACAGTTAAAATGTGTTGAAAGAATAAATATGAGGTGGCCAGTCTCATAGATATACTTTCTTGCATCTATCTGTCATAAAGTAAATTTATTCACCCTTTACATTCACTGTATTGAGTGAAAATATTTTTAAAAAATACTTGAGTGTGTCTTTGATACCCTTTCAGTTGGTTAAAATCATCCTCTGAAAGGTAACATGCTGCTGTACTTCATTGCAGCATAGTTCATCCCACTGTCTCCAATGGACAATAAAACAATTTAATGTCTTGCCCAGACATTGCACCTTTTCTACAATGATTGTAATGAAATGCAAAGATATGAATGACACAATATATCATGTCTAAACATTTATAAACTGAAATATAATCGTTTTGAGGTATGTAAAAATTTATTACATGAAAAAGAAAAGTTCCAAGTGAGTTGATCAGGCTCACATTTGAACATTTCCTTAATTATTTGTGGGATAAGTGTATTATTGTTAATACAAGATGCCTTAATTCATTTAATGTTAATATCTTAAATAATTATCATGCCTTAAATAATTAATGGTTAGAACCTGATGTGGTTGCTTGTACATCTTGAATATTCTATTCCCATTGATAAATGATTTCAACATCACAAGCTTGAGATGCTGAAGCTGCTGAAGCTGCTGAGGCATGTGAGGCCAAAGTCCTTGTTGGGTCATCTCTCTCACTGTCACTATCACTGGATAAATACACTGAAACAAATTACAAATTGCAAAAGCAATTAATTTAATTTAATTTTAATTCTGAAATGTTCAAATGACTTTGAAAATTCATTGGGTACCTTTAAAATATTTTCTAATACTTTAAAAAACAGCATATACTTTGAATTTGATTTTACAGATGAAAGGACTTTGCTAAAATTAAAATGAAAAAGACTGAATGCCAAATTAAATTATTGCTTCCCATGCAAAGCACATGCAATCAATACTGTTGGTACATGTCCAGTCCTTTTCCTTGTACAGTTAGACAAGCAAAATCATCCTTTTTGCCAAAATTTTATTACTTTTAACCACCAAGAGTATAAGTAAATCAAATACTTACTGCTTTGGTGTTTACCAGTCATTTTAGTAGTTGAGTTGAGATTCCAGTAGAACTTTAAGTTGATCAAAATTCTTCTGATGAAAATTATTTGATTCCCATCTTAATATATACTAATGTCCTTGATGTAGAGAGAAGACCAGTTAGTCAAAATAATTTTTTACTTGGATCCTCACTGTCTAGAAATTGTTGTGAATTAATAAGGGTCATAGCACTTAAACTGCATTTTTAAAATTTAAAATTCATGAATTTTAATGTTAGAATGTGATTCTATGAGGTAAATGCATCATTTTGATATAAATTTTATTTAAATACAATGAATAAAAATTTTAGTATTGTTAAAATTTGATTTTATAGCCCAATTGTGGGTACCAGTGGATAGATGGGATGTTTAGCATCATTAAAGTATTAATTTTACAAATTTTAATTGAATTATTTAACTATTTTATTTGAATTTATTTGTTTTGTGAATTTATTTGTTTTGTGGTAGTACAGTACATGGAATTTGTATCAGTTTGGGAACAATGACACATCAAAAGCACAGTGTAAAATTCTTGTGTCCTTTCTTTTGTTCTAAACATTTCGAAACTGATACAAATGCTGTGTACTGTTACAGTTGATGCCAGGAAATATAGAACAGTGCTGGACACTGTTATCATAATCATGTATTGGACACTGGCACATCACAACTTTTTCATCTGATAATCGTCAGATAAAGAGTTTGTACTATATGTGATGACTCTTTGGATCATTATGTAAAATACACCATGGAGATCAATTTGCATTTGTTTTCGTTTAAATTGTCCAAAAGGACTTAAGAAGAAAACATTTTGAAACAGGCTTTATTACCATTGATCTTAAAGCATTTTCAGACTGTTTCGATTTGGTTTTCACTTAAAACATAAGATAATTCTTATTAAACACATTTATATTTTTATGATGTATTTATTTTAATCTATCCTATTTTTGAATACATTAAAATAAAATTGAAATGCGAGGGATGTAACATAACCATGGTTGTTGTGAGGAATTCTCCTCAGTGACATTGAGGGAGTTCCCAAGTCACCTAACCAATGAACAGTTGTTATCTGAGAGTATTTTAGGGAATGCAAACCCAGTCTCGGAGTTGATGCCTATTGTTGGACTATGTGATGTAAAGATCTACTGATAACTACACTTGACATAATAAATATTTGAAAACCCATTACACAGTTGTTTGGTCTCTTTGACTAAGTTGACTAGAACGTCTTAAGATTTAGTAAAGATTCTGCGGTGCATACTCGGAGAATATTACATAACTAAAATGTAAAAATTCCTCTTGTAGTCCATAAATGTCACGTAAAACGAGACATTAGAAGTTAAAAAGTCAAGGAAATAAGTTGCCAGTAGTAATTACTTTCATTTTCAATGTGAATAACAATATGTTGGCGCAGAAGAATACGAGATTAATGGAACTGTTAATGTTTAAAATATGAGAAGCATCTATCATAACTTTTTCATATTCTAACATCCAGCTATCCGTCATTTTGCTTCGTTGACGTGAATTATGTAAGAGTTAAATTGACTCCTCGGGACAAGACGTACAGACGTAGTTCGAAAGCCGTTACACAGTATTCGGAAAAAGTTCACGTAAACTCATTTGTCCTTGAATTAGGATCGGAAATTTATAACTTTGTATATTTGTATTACGCAACTTTAATTTTATCCAATTAAGAATCTCAACTGTTTGTTTCTACTTTTTACTTACATTTTGCTAAGTAATCATTTGGATAACAAGTATAATTTGTACTTTTTCATGTGTAAAAATAGAATGTTTTACAATACGTATCTGGTTGTTCAAAATAATCCTCAATGTAGCAAGTATTTTCTTCTTTAGAACTGTCTTGTGGAGATCCTAGGGCGAATAACAATAGTTACAATACTACACAAAATGGCTCCAGCTACCAATTCAACGATACAGTTACGTTCGAGTGCATTACTGGTTACGAGGTCGTGCAGGGGGAGTACAGTTTAACGTGTTTACTGGATGAAAGTAACTTGAACAAAGTGAAGTGGAACGGAGAACCACTGAAGTGTCGAAGTAAGTGAAATGCTAATGATTGTAAATGTATGCAACGTCTTGTGTCAATACAGGACAAGTGTTTACACTGTACCGGGAATTCACGTTGTTTAGCCCTGGGCTTACAGATGTGAAATGGCTAAAATTCAGATAAAAAGTTGACACATTAAAGTAGCCCATGGGCTTATACCCGTGAACATGGGTTTAAAGGTGTGCAAAATAAAAGCAACAAATTGTTATTATTCAGTATTTAAATTGTATTTATTTAATAAATTTAAATAAGACTGAATCAAATACGAATAATTCTTAAAAACTTTTGCCATTTCTAATCAAAATGTCAAGTTGTAAGTCTAATATAACACTAAGTTGCTTATTGTACTCTGGAATTTTCTAGGAAAATTTTATTTTGCATTTGGCATGGTGAGAAAAAATATTTTTAGCCCTGGGCCACATAATGTGAAATATTTCACAGTTGTAAACCCATGGGCTTGTAAAGGGGTGGGCAATATAACGTGAATTCCCGGTACATAGCTGTCACAACGTCGGCAAAGTAAGAGGTGAACAATTTAGAAGTGACTCTGGGGATCATGGCGCGGTGAGTAAGCACACTAGCAACACGTCCAGCCTGGTTTTGAAACCCATGGGCAGAGTCAACCCAAGTCCAAAAAGTGGTCCCAAAATGGACTTCGGTCCCCACAGTAAAGTAATGGGTCAGAGTCACATAAAGGTGTACCATAATGGACTTTGAATATGGAAAATTACATAAAAAATGCTCATTTTACATTCTTTATTGTGACAGAGAACAAGTGAATTTGCTCATAATGTAACGAAACCATTGCTAGAAAAGTAACTTTAATTTGTCCTTAATGGAACGGACCTAATGAGACTGAACGAGAATTAAAATCGTTGATGTAGTTTGTTTACATTAAATTTGATTTGCTTACATCGGTGTATCAAAGTGCAGATACGGAATTGGGAATTGGGAAGTAATGTACCGAGAATGCCATTGTACAAACAACAAACAACGCAAATACAATCAATATTACATAAATGTTTCATGGTTGATTTTGATTCACTTTCAAAAGCCTGAAATGGAGCAAAACATTGGCGGATTTAGAGGGAGCGCAGGAGGCGCCCCTCCCCCCCCCCCCCACGGCCAAAATTTTCTTCATTTTCATGCAGTTTTTCCCGATTTTGGGCGAAAATAGGTGAAAATTGGGTTGGCGCCCGGCCCGTATTGAGTGTGCTTACTGCATGAAAATGAAGAAAATTTTGGCCGTAGGGGGGGAGGCGCCTCCTGCGCCCCCTCTAAATCCGCCAATGTTTTGCTCCCCCCCCCGTACAAGAAATCCTGGATCCGCCAATGAAAAGGACTATAAAATGTTAGTCTGTAAACAGTCAATGCGATTTGCCGCAACAAATATAGAGTATCTATGAGTAATCTGCATAAATATCGTGCATTCTGGTGCAAAATTATGTTTAGGAAGCCGCTACAAATTGTCATGAAAGTTGTTTCCTCATGGATGAGGTATAGTTCGGCAAAAGTAATTTATTTTATCTGCTAACATCAATAACAGTGTACGCTTCCATTGAGCAGAAGTGAAAGAAGCAGAAGCAAATCAGAAATGATTCTAAAGATCACAGAGCGCGGGTGAGCAAGCACTCCAGCTACAGATTCACCTTGGTTTGAAACCCATGGGCAGGCCCCAAGTCTGAAACAGAGGAAAACATTGACGACATAAAATAAATCAATCAAAAAAACTACATGGCTGAGGAGAAAAGTGTAGTAATTAATGAATAAGATTGACTGCTATATAATTCATTAATTGTTACATCAGATAAAATTTGCTGATGAAGGTCTCAGGTGGATGGAGGTCTTAATTTGCTCTTCTGAATAGCAAAAAGTAACAGATAATTATTTATTGATAATTACTCCATTAAGCTATTTTTAATTGAAGATAGATCAAAACGTGACTGTATATAAACAGTTTTGAAATTATTGCATTTTGATACCGTTATGCACTTATTCTTTGTAGATGAGGTCATGTCATTTTTTTTATTTTAATAAACATCAGTTGCACTAATGAATGCAGAATTCCTGGTGGGGGGGGGGGGGGGGGAGCAACTCCGTAGTACATAGAAATGGATAAAATGCAAACTGTATTGGGGCGCATGTCCGGCGCCCCCTAAATCAGCCAGTGAGTTGTATTAATTTAGTGTTCATAAGTTAATAATAAACAGCTCGTGAAATTCCTGTCATTTTGAAAATGGAGAGAACAATACAGAGAACGACAGAATTTCACGCTATGCTTTTGATGCGCTATTGTCCCAAAATGATAGGAATTTCACCCTCTGGTATAACGGCTGTATTTAAGACAAGAACGGATACTGGTAGAACCTTTTGGTTGTATAAAAATACTGCAAAATTCATTTGATTGACAAACTCAACTTAAGTAGGAAAACAATGAAAAGGAATACTTATTGCACATGTATGATGTTTATGATGCAGTAATTATAATTGAAAAGGGTGGCCTTTATAAATTCGTAATAAAAACTATTTACTCTTTCCCGTGTATTAATTGATCCTACGAATACTAACAAATTACATGTATGATACATTTACGTCCCGGATGAATTGAGTACATTGTGAAGGACACGCTTCGGAACGTTTTATCTGTGTTTACATCGGATAAATTAGGCAATGGCTTTTAGTTGAGACATGATGAAGTGTACAAGAAGTCGCCTATTGATCTCTACCATTCGAAGGAAAAAATTCTTATAACAAAATTATATGGCGACAAAAGCATGATACTATGGCATTAATTTTACTGTCATAAACTACTCCACAAAAAAATCAAATATATTTTACTTTAGTGTGCTTTAACAGTGAAAATACAACAGACTTAGTAATTAGTTATGGTTTATCAATTTCAAAATAACGTATTCATGAGTTTTTCATAGGAATAATTTTTTTCTTTCAATAGTATGTCAAGTGCACAGTCTCACCACCAAAACGATGCTTTTTCTATCATGGGTGGGCTCTAGTGTTGTCGCGATCAGTCGAACATGTGATTGAGAAACATTTTATGATCTTATACCTTATTAATTGATGTTTCATGTTCAATGATAAGACCAGTTGTGTTCAACAGTCGACTGCCTGGTCGGCAAGTGGTGATTGTCGACAGGTAAAATGTAAGTGTTGCGACAACTCTAGAGAGTTCCATGTGGCTAAACAATTCACCGAGGTACCATGTATAAATACCGTAGTATATTTAACAAATAGGACCGGAAAAGACAAGTCTGAACCTTGTCCACCATTCAAGGTTATGCAAGATGATGTTTTCGGCAGCGTTAGCATCTCTGTATGGTGCTACTGATGTTGCCAAGACCGATGTGCATCCTTCTTTTTATGTAACACGCTGTTGTTCACAGGAAGATATTATTAGTAATTAGTTTTGAGCGGAATCCATACTCTCTCTATTATTTATATCCATTACATGTACTTCATCAACTACATTATGGTATGGGTCATTAACTCAAATCTTTTCTTAATTATGTTAGCATTCACTTGAAAACGATATTTATTTACACATGTAACGCATAATGCGATTTGCAACAATTAAATTTCAATTATAAGCAAGACATTTTTAAACTGATTAAAAGCAACAGAACCATACTGACATATTTTGAGACGCTAATGTTATGAAGAAAACTTTTTGTCTTTCCTTTTTCCAAACATTGCCTAGAATAGAAATAATAGTTTGAATTTAATAGTTGCAGCATGCACTTTATTCCCATTTAGATGATAAATTTTCGCGAAAATAGTACTAAAACACCAAGGTTATATGTTTATTTCTTCTTTATTGAGCCAATGTTCGAAATTA
>JBCAUI010543749.1:0-10699 GCA_038406195.1 Haplosyllis anthogorgicola
AATCTGCAGATGTGTATGGCTTCTCTGGCGACTTGTGAAGAGTCAGAATCGATGATCTTGAAGTCTTTGAGTTGGGCAATTTATGAATAAGGTCGATGTAAACTGACTGCAGACATTCTTCACCTTTCAATTCAGCAGACACATTTCTCAATTTTATTGAACACCGGACATGACAATCCATTACACTTATGACTCAACCGCATCAACAGTCCGGAATACCAAATTCAATCTATTGTCTTTCCAGAACGAAGTTTTTGTCCCCAATTACAGCTTGCAGCGACATGTTCCGAGCAGAAGCCAAATGTGAAGCTACTAATTTAGCATGATCTGTCATTATTACTGTGTCAGTGCGGGAACTGATGCTTGTTGTTAATCTTGTTAATTACACTTCCATGTGTGTCTAACGCTGCCGTAGATTACGGGTTGAAACATTATGATGAATGAATGTATGGGGCAATCTGTGTGTTGAGTAATTATTTTTGCTTTGTTTTGTCTCCAAGGGGAAACAGAATGGGACGTATCGCATATTTTGTCCTTTAGCTTTTAGGATGTTTCCTTTTTCAGAATGTTAGTTTATTTCTATATACTGTGACACAGTGCATTATAAATCCTATCTTTTCACGTTAGGCTATGATTTGTTATTCGTTACAGGCTTAATGGAATGTAAGCTGTTGCTGTTCTTTTGTTCACCAAAAGCATAATGTTCAAAAGATGAATTACAATTTTTACAATCCAGAACAATATAAAGGTTTGCTCACATAAAATTTCTTGTAAGTCATGAAAGAATAAAAAGAACACTTGTAAAACATAAGGAAAATTGCGTCATTTTGTATATTTTCCAAGTCCATTGCTATCACATCAAGTGCCATGGAAACTCAAATTCACATTTTTGTGTAGATGGCAATGGATCATTTTATCATGTCTGTACATCCATCCATCCCTGTTGGACTTATATTGATCATGTTAATCACATTTGCATGATGGTTATTCTTTTTGACACTAATGGGTGCCAAGGGGTCAAGTTGTCTCAACATGTTTCAAACAAAAGGAGAGTAAAACAAGGGATAAGTGAGGAAAATGACCAATTAGGTTCTATTAGCTTACATGATGCCATTGTTAGCTCAATGCAAATATGGCCATGGATATTATAGGTCATGTGTGTATGTTTATTCACGAAATCTTGTTCTTGGCTTTTCTAAGTAGAACTGCAGGTCAGAATACTTTTACTACAGATGATGGTAAATCATTTAAGACATGAACCTCGAACGTAGGCATAACAGTAAAACCAGTAAATATAAAGACCTAATTCTGTCCTAAAAGTGTGGTCGTATCTCGTCAGTGGACTTTAATGGTGATGCAAGTGATGTTCTTGCTTGAGGTTTATGAGCCATGTTAAGATGAAAATACTTTCTATCTAGGCACAGCGCCTACTCAAAGTGACATAAATTTCTAAAGAAGCACGATTCCTAGTTTTTTTTAGTTTAACATATCTTTTTTCCGGTTTGTGAAAGGTCTATTTTGTTCTGTACACATGTCTGCATTTCACTTTACAGGGACAGCCAACTAATCAATAGCACAAATGCAGAAACATGGGAAACATATCAAGATACTGCAATTTTAGGTTGATTTATCCCATTGATGATATAGTGAAGTATAGACAGTAGCAATCAATATAGTTGATTAAGATATTGACCCAGTCATATCAACAAAGTTAGTCAATGGACTTTAGGTGAAAAGTTCGAGAAATTGGATTTTTCAGCCGCGACCTTGGGCAATGGGAATTGCAATATTAGTAATGTACATCATACCATATCTGTACTCAAAATATGAACATATGTCAACACAACACAACGTATTTCTGTATATTGAGACTCACTCAATAGCCATAGCAATAAGCCAAAGCAGTAGAACCAGCGTCCAGGTCCAGTTAACATTATTGACGTATGCTCTGTGGTTCTGTTCTCCACGCTTTAGTGGTTGCTGCTTAACTGGCACCTCTGTGTACCTAGCGTAGAGTAAAGCTGCCACCCTCTTTCCAAGGATGGCTGCGTTTTCGCTGTCGCAAAAGGTTAATAACTGTGGACTAAAATATGAACTTGTATTTTATGTAAGAACACTTATCCAGCAAAATCTTAAAAATATAATACTAAAACCGACATATTTGCAAGGTACACGGCACCGTCTTCCCACATGGGATTAATTAAACAAAGTACTAACTCGAAAATAAACTCCTAATAGACTACATGGGCTAAATAGCATGTTGTTCTTCCTTTCTTAACAAAACATTTGGTTTGTCACCTTTGCATCCAGAAGGTGTGTTTTATTATTTTTGCCATTGAAAATTCTTCATTCAGTTGTAAATGACCCTACTTGTCACGTACTTTATAGTTATCTTTAACATAAAATGATAAATAAATTAGTTACATACAATAAAACAATATTCAATAAAACAAAAATATATCTGTAGTTTAAAATACAGATTTACCATGTGACAAAGTTATTTTATCATATACTGCTTGACTCATTGTTCACAAAGCATTATATTTATTGGTACTGTAGATTCTTGGTAACCAATTTATGTTGGAGCCAATACCAAAGCTTATTTAGATGAAAGCCTCAAGACCTTGGCCAGGAGAAGATGGGATGAAACTGGCCTATTCTGACCCCAGTCTCATTTTCATAGAGAAACACAAATTGATCTCATTTATCAACAGTCATGCCCTGTCTATGGTAAAGGCAAAATGTCAATGATTTAGCTTACGAATCCACAGTTACATGGGATGTGATTGTTTTTGTGAAATTTTAAATGGGGAAAATCATTATAGATTAGTGTAAATTTGGTTACATGAGTACAATATTTGTTCTTGGGCATGTTGAATAAAAGGTAGTAATATAGTCTATCAAGGTCTCGAAAGTATGCAAAGAAGAAATCCAGCATGTGCAATCAGCAGTATGGCAGAGACCAGACATCTTACTGAAGTATAGTCTCAGTTGTGTCCATGAATCATCAATGCGAAAAAACACGTTTTAATGGACTCCAGCACGATATACACCACGTTCAATAGTAAAGTAAATTGAGTCAAAATATTGCCTTTTATTCAGATGTCGAAAAGAATCTTTTGAATGAAAAGTGAGCCTATATTTAAGTTTTTAAATGAAACAGAATTGTCATCCTTCAAGCAAGCTTCTCTTTAAAAAAGCAGTCCGAACATTACAGAATAATTACATAATAAAATGTAATGCTATTGGCTTTTCATGGCATCGGTCACCTGAAGACTTTGCTTTGCTGTTCTAGTCTAATCACTGTTTGTATCTATCCACCCCTGAAACAATAAACTGCAGTTGAGAAAGACAGGAGATCCTAGTAAGAGCAATATTGAGGAATCCCCGAGGGACATTGGAGCATCGGAATGTTACAAACATGACAAAATTAGATTAATGCAATCACAAGGAGGATGAACTAAAGTGACGAATAGTATTGATCAAACTGATAGAAGTAAAAAAGAAATAGATCAGAAAATTAATGTACTTGTTCGTTTTGTAGATTATTTATTGGAATATTTTTTTATTTTCAAACTGTCATCTGAAGCAAGTCACTCTGCTAGAGATAGCTTGGCAGAGACTTTTCAAAACATTTGAAAATTATGGTGGACTGAGGTCCACTTTATGGTACCCATTATTCTAGGCATCGGGTGACTGTGTCCATGGATTTCAAAGACAGGGTGGATAATAAGTTCAAACACATTTTCCTTCAGGTAATCATTGAGAATGTGTTTTTTTTTTCAGAATGGTCCGTTTTCAAAAAAGAAGCTGGTTATGATGGTAGGTTACTTTACATGACTTATGAAACATGCGCTTTAAAAGTTTTATTAAAAGGAAACAAATAATAGAATCTTCTTTTGCGGCAAATTTTATTACTAAAGGTAAGTTGTTGTTGTTGTTTGTTTGTAAACATTCATCTTATCTTTATTTAAGCAACAAGTTCAGCATAGGATTCCCAGGGAAAAACCTAAAATGTCAAATACGTGGAAGAAAGCAGGACCTGTAGAGACTGACCACATGTGAAATGTAACGTATTGCACCGTCTGTATTCCAACACTAATATGAAAAGGAGCAAAACCAATCTACTTAGCCGACGGGCCAAATTACAGCTTCAAAAGGGCAACACATGTTCCCAGGGGCTGATCAAACTGTCCCATGGGAACATAAACATGCCTAATATAGGGAAGGGCCGGTATCCTTGCTTTCATTGGACATTAACTGCCTCAAGGAAACAAGCGATTAGACTGAGAAATGTTCACGAGATATAACTCTTGTTGCACTGAAATAAATGACAACAGTTCTCAGATTTAATACTCAGATACATGCAACATGTCCTTCTGTCTTCATGCGCATTAATGGATTTGTAAGAATTTTGTACAGGTACATTGACTGATTTCTGCAAGGTAAATCTTGGAATTTAAATTCCAGTTATTTCGCAGTTCTTTGGCATTTGAGCAATTTAGAATCATCCCACACTTGTAATTCTAGATGTTGTTTTTAACAATTACGATAAAAGACATCTGTGCATTATCTGTAGGTCAACTGAAAAATTTCTATTTGAAGTAAAACGCTTGTAGGCAGTGAGTTTTTCCACCTCTGCAGTAAAAAAAAATTAGACTTTTTCTTATTTGCATATATTGATCCGATGATGAAATGGTGTGAAGGAACGTCATGCAAAAAGGGAATTGCCTGACTGCTGCAAGAATCTATTTTGACAGTTTTCACTTTAACGGGAACACATTTTGCCAACATTATGATTGGCTCCTTTCGTGTTGACAACTTTACATTTTATATTTGGCTGAGAGTAATTTCCTAGACAGGATACCAGATTAAGAAGCAGATATTGCTAAGTAGTGTAATTGTTGCTACGTAACATGCTATGAAAGCATTATAGTAGGTGGTCCTAAAATAGTTCTAGATAATGAATGTCTACCCTAAAAGTCGGATTTGTGCATTAAGTTAGAATGAATATATTGTTTTGACGTCATACATAGCCCGGAAAGTGTTCATGCTTTTCTCATCAATTATGGAAACAATACATATTCTTACTAAAATAGATTTAGAATAATGTCAAATTTATTACAATTAGACTTTCAACAGGCCTCATTATCACCAAACATGGAAAACCCAGTTCTTAAGAAAGTTGGTACTTAACAGAATTAAAGTGAGCATGGTACTTTGACTTTACTTATTAAGGTACAGTCTTTGGGCGATCGGAAACCGTTACGTTTCTGAAAGGCGGGCTACACTGACTGTTACCTAATTACAAGATCTTGATGATTATGGTCTTATCCGAAAAAGTTTTATTTTTGAAACTGTAAATTTGTATAAACTAACAAGCGGTCATCGAGAAAAAGACCTTTTGTCTATGTTGTATTTATGTACGCGAGGTGTATGTTTTCGGCTTCAAACGGAAACATACATTACTGATTCTGATTTTTTTTTGTTTAATTAATTTGAAAATTGTACTACAAAATATGGAAATTATTTGATCAGTAACATGCAAATTGGTAATCAACTTTTAGATGTAGAGTACTATCACACATACACATTTTAGTGCAGGTGTAATTTCCATACCATGATGGTAGGTGCTATTTGAATACAATGTACACATAAGCATACCTGTACATTATCAGTCAAAGTTTATTCATTTAGGGTAATATTGTATTGAACAATTTTCTTCGAATTACGTTTCGGCGATTAGACAGCTTTCACATTTAATTTCATCCGATATTCGCCGTAAAATCGGCTAATTTAACTACAACTTTAGATTGTGAGTAAATCCAAAGATATTTTCGTTTCTATAGAACCCGTTTTGAACGACACAGTAATTTGTTAGGCGCCGCGCAAAACAGGTTCTACTGTGCCTACAAAGTGCAAATTGAAATCAGACTCCAATGGACTTTATTTATAACATACAACTGAATGATGCACATACGCACGGAATATTGCCAACAATTTTGCAATGCAATTCAGCCCACATTTACGCAGCCAAGAAAAATATTAGTGATAACACTCAACGATTACTCAACAGTTGCATATTAGGACGTTGCAATCAATATCTAAGACCGTTTTATGGTCATGTCGGAATGTGCCACACATGAGATGCTCTAATTTAAAGTTCATTTGCCATATTGATGCGCACTGGGCCTCCGTCTGAGCCAATTTAAGACGTCGATATATTGATCACTATATTAACCCAATTGTACCTCTAAATTTAGAGAGATGCGCTTAAGGCTAAATAGTTGTAATGCAATTCTGACGGTACGTATAAAATGTGAAAGGACAGAACTCCACACAATGTAGGTCACAGCAGCGAAATAAAGCTCAGAAACGAACTTTAGTTTATAAAAGAGAAGGTGCAGGCGAGAAATCCACCTTGGCTATAAAACCCATGGTAAAGGGCACATGATGTCCAAAACAGTGGTAATCAGAGGCCCAACAAATGGAACCTGGTCCAAAATTAAAAAAAAACAACAACCAACAACAACAGCAAACAAACAAAACAAAACAAAACTTCAGTTTGTAACAAATGAAAGCTTTTGAATGCCAATGCCTGTCCCTATCCTCGATATCTGACTTGTTGTAGGCAACATTACGCAACTCTTGCTACCACGTAGATATAAAGGATTACACATTTTACAAAGATAAAAATAAAATGAAATTGAAAGAGTCCCGTGAAAGTCAGTGACCAGTATTTGAATAGGTCTTTCAGAGATGTTCTCTTTCACTACATCTTACCAGAAAGGCATGTGCTAGAAGACTACAGACATGGTGTGGAGATAACAAAGCGATGACATTTACTAATTTGTCTCAGTATCTTTAATGCTGCAAAAAATATACAGATAACACTTCTCTAGTCTCATGTCTATAAATAATCTACCAGTTCCCCCTTCTTTGATAATCCTTTCTTCCTTGTGATTTACCGAACCATTAACGGGTATTCATACAGAGGAAAATGGCTTCAGCAGTAGACAAATAGTTTGCTATAGTAGCTGTCTATAATGGAATCCACTGGTAATCTCCTGGGGTTAAAAGGAAGTCAAATATTGCAAATCAATACCTTGGCTGGCTTTTTGGTAAATCCACTGCCTCATGGCCTTACAGATTTATGTGTCTTATCAGCGATCCCACTGGATCAAAGGCATTTGAATATGTGAGAAAAGTGGCACCTTGATACATAATGGCCACAGTTTACTGAATATCATTTCATGCGTTTTGGAGAAGATTCTGTAACAAGTGAAATAACGGTATTGTCAATGGTGGCATTTGCAGTAATATTCCAGCTGGGAACAAGGGTTACATATCTGGTTCTTTCTAGTCCATGCTCAACCGACAGCGATCTGCCCAGGAGGAATCATTGATGTACACATCCCAGTTCAGCGAGATCAAATAAACTGCCATCAGCAGCAATGGGAATCGGCTTGTTATATTTGTTCCAGCCAAACTTCCAAAATATCACCATTTTTTTAACCCTTAGAGGCAAATAAACAAAGTGGAAATGTTTTAATACTGAAAACGTATATGTCGATGGTACATTGTTGACTGTAACCTGATTTGCATTTTATTTATGCATGATTAAAATATTATCGTTTTTCTATGAAAATCTTATGGCCCCCGCAGGTCTATGAATACAAAACAGCTAGGTAAATCAGTACGTATCCGGCATATTTCCAAAATTATCAATATCTTCAAAACTAAGGATATTATGTTAAAATATTGCACTGGATTGTCAATAGAATAATCAAAAAGGTTTGCTACTTCTTTAACGATATTTCGAGCTTGAAGCAATGATTTTTTCCTTCAGTCAAACATAACTGTTGTCATATTTACCAAGAAATCCACTATTTTCGTTTCGTGGATGACAATGGTTTTCGTCCGTGTAAATTATGAAGACAAGAGATCCTTATAAGAGTAATATTGAGGAATCCTCCAGGGATCTTCGAGCATTGGAATGTTACAAACATGACAAAACGAGATTAATGTTGTCATAAGGAGAATGAAAACCAAGCGTTATTTAATGTCTACTGTTGAGTCAACAATCTATTGACAGCAATCTGCATATCAGCAGCAGCTTCCAATTGGAATATTCCCAATCATGTTTTCTTGTTCCGAATCTTTTATTGGAATATGACTAAACATGTACAAAAATTTTACTGCCAACAATTGTTGTTGTAAATAATAAATTTTCAAAGAAAAGCTTACTGACTTATTATTTAGGGATACATTGAAAGGGATAACATGCAAAACGGCAATTGATTCACTACTGCAAGAAACATAACTGGACAGTTCCTTTTAGGTATATGCACTTTTAGTCAATATTCAATATTATAAAGCTGCCTTTTCCTTATTCTTTAGCAAATTGGCGCGAAGTTCAACATCAAAGTTATTACTCTGAAGGCTAATTGACCAAACAGGAACTAGGGTTAAGTGATTCATTTGATATTAATGTGAGTTGTAAAACAAAAACCTTTTTGGCCACTTCAGTCACAGTGATGTGCTTAAGTTGATAACCATGTACCTTTAGATTACCTTGTCACAGAATGTGTTGGTACAACACTAAAGCTGTCAAACCTAGTCATCAGTGGAATGATTAATGCAATAAAGAGCTACTCATAAATTTGGGAAAGCACTTGACAATTTAAAGCCTGAAAAGTGCTGTATTTGAGAAAACATTTTAGTTTAAGGCAAGTAGTTTAGTATTTTAACAATCAAAATATTTAAAGTATTTAATGAGAACAGTTACACGTGGTCAAGTACTTCACAGGAGGTTACAACAAAGTGTATGTTACAAATAGTGATTTTATGGCTAAAGTTATGTGATGGTGTGCTGAACTGCACCAGTAAAGCATAGGAATTTTCTGCCGCACAACTGTGGCAGCACATGACGAGCAATAGCACACAAACTACACTTCGTTCCCTATTGGTGGCAATTGATATATTTCAAACTACGATAGTCTCATTTGTAAGTTTTCTGCAGTTAACTTCTGTCAGACACAACAGAATTAAGATTAACTTTCTCACCTTTTATCAACTTAGACTCCTTGAACACCTGGGCAGACTTTCTACTGATTTAAAGAAAACTACCTAGTATTTGCACCTTGTAAGTGTCTGGGTGGGATTAACCATGGCGCAAGATTTGTGTTGAGTTTGTTAGGTGAGAACTCAGTTAGCAGACTATATACAGGTTAACTTATACAATGGTACAATTCAGCGAATTACTATCAGGTCATTGAAGAAGGTAATTTTTGTGGTTAACACCATTATTCAGGAAAGCAGGAATACAAATAAGAATCTTAACCAGCTCTCTAAGGGTGTGTTTCACAGGAATTATAGAATAACAGTTATTCTGTACATCAAAGTCAAGGCCACTTTTAGGATGTGCTGATTGAATTATCTCAAAACAAGAAAAATCATGAAGTATATTCGATTCCAGTTGGTGTTTTATTTTCGTTCCAATAAATTGATTGCTGGTGTAATCTAAGATGAAAGGTGTGAAAATACAACACGCAAAAAGATGATTGCCTGGTCATTATCAAAATCCATATTGGCACCTTGCCCCTTTGAGATCAGGTGCAAACTTCAATATTATAATAGAGCGCTTTCCTTTTCTTTCTTTTACAAATAACAACTTGGCGCCAGTTTGATTTAGGTGTAGATTGCATTCTTATTGATGCAATAAAACCTAATGATGCCCAAATATCTGTGATCGTGTAAAGGTGGAAAAATGGCTGGTGGAGTAAGCTTTGTGATATTGTATTTTGTTATAAATCATCCTATGCAGGAGGCAGTAACAATGACAGAGGATATGCAGTTTAGTGCATCATCAGAAGTTAGCTATCAAAGAAATATCTGGGCCAATTTTGAGTTTGCCTTAACTGACGCTATAACCGGAATAGAAGACTTCTAACCGTAAATTGAATCATGTTAAACTAAACTAGTAAATTTATACAAAGGAGAAAGATCCCATAAGCCTGTACTTTTGTGAAACTTGACAGAATGTTTGAGCAATGCACTTGTTGAAAGACACCTTACGTGAAAGTCAAAATAGGCAGGTGTTGTAAGTTTGTAATAGAAACCAGATCCCATCTGATGTTAATTTTGCAAATAGTTGAATATCATGTTCTGACGTTATTGTGTGTAGAAACAATTATTCCAAATCGTGCATCAGAGTGCAATTTGGGTGGATCCAACAAATGTGCATGTTGATTCACTCATCAACTTCCTTTGGGAGAAAGACAAAACAACGACAGAGAACAATGCATTCGTCTGCGTACTCATTGACCTGGATATGAAATCCTTTTGTTCAAAATCCTTTTGCTGTAAATGTTTGGAAAATGTTTCTTTTAAATTGCAACTTTATTTTCCAAGATCTTACGGGATGAAAATACAGGTAATGTGATATTTGCACAGTGTCATTATTTGTCTGTAAAGTTTTGTTGATTTCATTCAAACATGAAGACAGACTTACGTTAACTCAAGATCACTTCTTTTTGTGCTTTAAGTGTCCGTTCTGAAAATCATACTACTAGCAAATTTAAGAGGCGAAAGTGTCACGTTCCTGATGGGGGGGGGTCTGTCTGCAGGATGACCTGCCAGCCAATGAGGTGGCTTCCTCAGTGCCAGACATAAATTATGTTAATGAGCTGCCATCCCA
>JBCAUI010543760.1:0-10699 GCA_038406195.1 Haplosyllis anthogorgicola
GATACTGTCGAAAAGTACTTACTTCACGCAAGTAATACATCTATCGGATTGAGATGAATTCACCTAGAAATACAGACCATACGTCCGAGAGGAACCTAATCAACTTATGGATTCTTTGTTGTGAGACCAGACCAGGGGTACATTCAGCACAAGATTCAGACGAAACAGTTTGGATTTCAGACAAGGTATGCTAACTTGTGTTGCACTTCAGAAGTCATGTCAAAATGAGATATTATCTTGTTTTCTGTTTGTATGTTTGTATGAAGAATGATGGGGTAACTTAGTTGCATTTACCAACCGTCATAAATTTCAAGATAAAGGGTTATTAATTTACTCCAGTTTAAATTTGAAGTCTTACAGTTAACACAATTCATCATACATACTCAAATAGTTGAATAAGTTGAATACTTATTCGTCAAGTCTCTTAAAAAGTAAACAAGCAAACTAGCAATATAAGATCTCGTCTTGACGTGATTAAGCTAGTGTCATGGGAATTTCCTGTACCTGGCTGATCCAAAACTATTTTACGATTCATGCTTATTTTTTCTACAATAAATTGATATTATTTTCACTCACTATAAGTCATCACTACAAATTTAACAAGCTAAAATAATATTAAGATCTACCTGGGACTTTAAAAGACATCGAAGCATCTCCGTCTGGGCGGCTTACATTGCTCTCCGGACTTGTCATTGCAAGAAATTATATTTATAAATTCTATGCAGTGGTATTAAAAAGAATAATCTTCTATTGTTCAAAATTTACTAAAATTTCCTTCGCCTGCCTTTAATTTTGATAACTTTTTCCATACATAATATGCTTTACGTAATCCATAAAAAGTAGTGGTCGAAATATAAATTACAGTATTATTGTCCGTACTTGTGACGGTAACATCAGTAACCTCTTGAACTTTGAATAACTTTCTATTGAGTCGAGATTTATCACCTATTTCAATAAGTTTTAATCAACGTAAACATAATTTTTAAAAAGAACATAAAGAAGAACGACTGTATGTACTTTTTGCGGTTACACGAGTGAAAAATTGAGTGCAAAAATGATATCTGTTTTGGTATCAAATAGTAACGTACAGAACACAGAATTCGTATCATTTTGGAAACAAAGAGAACAAAGGAGAGAACGAAAGAATTTCACGCTGTGCTTTTGATGCGCGATTGTAAAACTCCTGATGCAAATTCCGTGTACTGAGTTGTGGTCACTGATATGAAATCTTTGTATTTTACGTTTAGCTACATAACTGAGAAGTACCTAAACAAGCTATAACTAGCCGCTGTATACTTATTCTTGTATTAAATTTTGCAAATCCCTAACAGTTCACGAAATAATCATATTAAATTGTATTACTTTTGGCAAACAAAAGAATTGCGTTCGCTGTGTTACTGATGCGAGCAAAAGCGCAACACAATTGTTTCAAGACTAACGGAGATCATTACACAGAATAATTTGTCCACAAAGAACTTTAAGGTGCCGTGTTAAACTTCTGATACGAATTCTGTGTACTGTTTCACTTTTTGAGACTTGTATTGCACCAAGAGTAACATATGGAAACCTTTTACAAAATAAGAACAGGGGTTATAATTTATGTTTGACAGGAGGAATAGATACATTTCTTCCTTACTAGGATGTTCCTAATCGTGACACTCGGTTTTGTACTGGATAATCTCTTTACACGTATCAATTAGATCTCTATGAAACGCACTTTTATACATATCAATCAATAAGAGAATCTCTTACTTGATTAAACTTAAATAGATCTATATATTTTACTTTCCCTGAAATCAGCATCATGGAAATCCCATTGACTTATCAGCAATTGATATCACAACACAACAAAAAAGTTAAAAATACCACGAACGATTTTGTTCCTTGGTTAATATCAATTTAAGCATTAGTTAAAGAAGTAATTAAAGATATCAATTAATAGATACAGATACTGAGTAGCCAAAATGTACTGTAGCATTGTATAATTTTGCAGGACAAAATATCAGAAGCTTAAAAATTGTCTTTAGAATTAAGGACAGTTACAGCAAAATTCAAACTATTCATGATTTTCATTTGAATGATGTGGATAAGTTTAAATCTATGTTTCAACAAACAATAAAGTAAGATTGAGAGCTTTAGAGTATGTACAATTCACTTCTGGAACCCTTCATCTCCTGAAATTCCTATCATGTTGGAAACGAATAGAACAAAAGAGATAACGAAAGAATTTTACGTTGCACTTTTGATGCGCCATTGTTCCAAAATAACAGGAATTGCAACCTCTGCGGAACTTCAGAATTCTCAACATTACTATTCAAACACATAAAAAAATTACTTGTCCAAAATTCACCTTTTTTCCGTGGGTGGAATAGGTGTGCATCGCTCTTCTTATTTGAATCAATAAAACACATAATGTTAAACTGTAGTTTTCACAAATTAAATGTATTTCAGGAACTGATTGAATTGCTTAGATTTGATATATGACCATTCAGGCTAAAATCAAAAAATCAAAATGAATTGATCTGACAAGTAAATTAAAAAATAAAGCCTTAATATCCTGAAATCATTACCTTTATTATTAAATCCAAGTTTTCAAAAGTTACAAATGCAAAAATTTTCAATTTACTTAAAGACGCACTAAATAATTTTGAATATATTTATCATAATGATTTTAAGAGCATAGAGAGGTTGATAAAGATGATAAGATTCTGTGTATAAATAAAGTTGCACAACCACTCAGCATCACTGATTCAAAGACAAGGAAGGACGAAGATACAGATCTGATACCAAAGAAAGAAACGAAAAAAACCCCGCATCTCTGAAACAGGTATTATTATCATCATATTGTGGAACTACATTAGTATTCAAGAAACACTTTTTGCAAGTACCGAACTGAGTAAATTCAGACGATGAATAAAATTCATCACCGTTCGGGTTAGAGAAACTCAAGTGAGTGTAGCTTGAAAGCCAAATAACACTCTGCTACTGAACCAAATTGAAGAACATTACAAATTTTGCAGCATTTGAACTTGTATCGCTAATACACATGTATCAGCGGGCCTGAAAGTTGTCCATTTTTCGAAAATCCTAAAAATTGAGCCTTATAACATAAGGTCACGGATCGGTGGTCATTTTGCCCCAAACAGGTCCAGGAGGTTCTGCCACTTCCATGCAGCTATAAACGTATTTTACAAGCCAAAAAATACAATCCATAAACCTATCACATAAAAATGCTTGCATTAGCTGGTTTAACGCAGCTTGATATGTCACTTTTATTCAAGTTGACGCGTTAACAGTGTTTATTGTTTAATATAAACATTATTTAAATACAGGATGAAGACACTAATTGCCTTGTTGGCGGTGTTTGCAGCTGTGTATTGCGCACCGGGCAAACATCCCAAGAAACCTGGTGAGTATGTCAGGCATTTCGCACACTACTCGTGGGCTGAAATCCTATTCTTTTCTATTTGGTAGCTTTAAAAACGGGAGCCCGATAGAAAAAACTTTATGGAAAAATGAATAGGATTTCATGAGTAGCTTGAATAGGATGAATACAACAGTCAAAGTATTTCTGAGTTATCAGCTCCTGAAAACTCTGTGAATTTGAAAACTCGGAACAGATGAAGAAATCATCATAGAGGCCTATTAAAAGTTTCGACGCGAAATTTCAGTAAGCACAGAGACATCTGTTGACTTGCCTACACTATTGCAATCAACTTAAGGCGACACTTCACAGAGGCCAGCATTTCCCGGACCGAAACTTTTTCTTACCATTTCTTGATCTGAACTCGAGAATTCATACAAGATTTCCACCACGTGGTGTTCATGCGCACAAAAACATAGCCTGAAACTTGAAACTGATCCGATTTTTAGGCTGTGGTCTGTGTGCTACATCTCACCACGAGTAAGGTTTGATCATCAAATTCCAAAAAGAAAATACAATTTTTAAAATACTGTAAAGTCATCTGGGTTTACTTTGAGCAATATTTATTTTACTGATAGCCAAATTATTTCCTAGTATATAGAGTTTTGCAAGGCTGCCTGTAGACAGGCTACTTGCGTAAACTTTTTTAGCCTACCAATTATTGTTACAAAGTATTATATCATTATGTCGTACAAATTTTTGTCAAAGCGCTCAGAGATGGTAATCTTATTTAACATTCAATTGATCTTTCAATAAATGATCAAAATTTGGCTCCACATTCCTTTCTTCAAATCCACAGAAACATTTTAATGAGCAACATAAAGAGATATTACATTTTATTAACTTTAATCAGTATATCTGATTTGTGAGCATACTAAATTATAGAACATTTTGACAAACCTTTGTGGTACGTTTTTGTGTAAAGTGCTCTTGATATCCTTTTAACTTCAGGGTTCATTTTGTTGTACATACATATTTATGGTCTAAAATATGTAATGTTGGTCAATGGCCGCTAATCAAGTCTTATCAATATTATTGTTTGAGATAACTGAGATACAAATATATGAATAATATTTCATGTTCGAATTCTTATCTGTGTGAACGAATTTGATGATTTCAACCAGGACTGAATAGTGCGAGAAATCGTTTAGAAAAAGGTAAACGAATAAAAAGTCTGACAACTGAAAATAAAAGACATGATATCACACAATTAAGGTTTTTCTTAATTCATTTTCAAGATGTGCCAGATCTGACAGATGTGGTAGGTCTGCTTATTTTGGTCATGTTAGTACAAATGTTAAATATACATCAAATGTTGTTTATTATGGATGGTAGTTATGATATATAATGTAATTACAATTAGACACAGCAAACAACCTCCTTTATATTAATTACAAAGTTCATCAAACTGACAGATTTGTCAGATCTGACAAAAAGTGAGTAAGGAAAAATCTGAAATGTGGTTATGGCTTAATTTACATAACTGCTCACCCGATCTGACCAAAAAAATCTTGAGGACGGATTGTAAAGATTTTTCCTTTCATAGAATGGACCAATTCTCATGTGGTCTTTTATGTGTATCAATCGTCTTGCGTGTAATTTCTTTTCTCTCAAATATATGTCAGAACTAATAGAAATTATTGGTAGCATCCAACGCAACCAGCCCTTCTTGCATGTACTTTTTTCCAGTACTGGAGAACGGACTGTGATAGAAATGTTCACAGATTTGCTCATAGATTTAATCTTCTTTTCATCTCTTGCAGAGTGCACGGTCACACAGTGGGGTTCATGGGGGAAGTGCGAATCTCAGAAACTTTGTTTTGGTGCAGACAAACACCCTTCACATGTAAGAATATGACTTGAGGGTCTCCATGTTAAGCATGTAAATGTTTAACGGTATGAAAAGCCGATGGAGGCCATGTCTAATTGAATTAATGTCTAATTATGTTGAAACAATTATTAGATGACATAGACATTTTTCATAGACATAAAATGAAGATCTTTTAGCCAGATGAGAAACTTTTCCTTGTGCAATGCCCATCACAGCAGACTATTTTGCATAAGCGAATGATGCAAATTACTGTGTCATAGGAAGTTTTTTCAAACTAATATTCGCTTGTCTAGATAGGCTAATCAACCTAACTGACCTCATTTTCTAGTCTAATTCGGCTAATTTGCATAATTTAACAAACAAAAATTAATTTGATAAATCCTTGAATGACATTTAAGTTCTCTATGTCTCTCAGAGTTACCACGTGGACCCCGCCGTCCACGACCACGGCGCCGCCCGCATGGCGTTCCTCAAGGAGCGGAAGCGGGAGGCGTTCCGTCGCGTGCAGAAGTGTCGCGCGGATCCCGACTGTCCTGACGTCATGATGAGAGACAACGAGGGGTTCGTCGCCTGCCGGGATGGTAAGCGCTCTTCAGTGCGTTGTTGTGTCGTTGTTGCTTTGCGGATGCATTTACACTATTAGTCCAAATGCAAAAAATGCAACTACATTGCGATGAAGTATCATAATGTCTAGTATTTCCTTTTTGTTTCTTAGGCTTCGTCCATGCTGCCTTTTGATGGAGTAGATCGGATGTCCTTCATTAACTTTGAAACTCTTTCCGGAAACGATCCACTGGCCCAAGTTTTATCGATCATGATATTCCATTCTTGGTAAAACATATCCTACTGCTGAATGAAATGGGGGATCTTCACAAAAGTTTGAAAGCTGGTACTTTCCTTTGTTCATGCAAAATGTAAAGAACTTAACCAATTGGAGTCAGTATTTTATGGTAGATGCAAACGTTTTGTTTAAATTTTGTGAATATTGGTGTTAGCAGGCAGCCGGTCACTTTGCTTCTCTATTTGGCACATTGTTCTTCTCCTGCAGCTTCACTGATATTATATTGATAACACTGTAGTTTACAGGCTGGACGTGAACGACATCTGGGGGTGGGTTGACCCTGAGACCGCAGATGAGTACGCTGTAGTCTGCCTGGACTCCGGTGTTTCCTTCGTTAGAATAACCGATGCTTCCAACCCCGTAGTCGTCGGCTATCTTCCGACAAGGTACGAGTAAATTAATAACTGATTAGTTTTTACGTAAAACACGTAAAAGATATCAGGTCTTGCAGAAAGATTCTAATTTTAGAACAATCATTCAAGTTTCGCTGGCGTTTATCATTACATTGTATGGAATTTTTTGGTCTAATACATTCCTAAATTGATGGAAATTTTAAGCTTTCGAACCTTTCGAAATTTTTGGGATTATTTTCTGCAATAAGCTATCGAAATTTACAGCAAGTGAGAAAGAATGTGGAGTATACATCACGCACTTATGAGACAGTAGCTAGCCATGTATTTCAATTGACTGTAATTCAGGCGAACAACAAGGTCTATTGAGTAATGTATTTGAACCATTGAACATGACTAATACATTATAATTTTTCTCTGATTTCAAGGACTGACCCGAGTTATTGGAGAGATGCTAAAGTGATAGGAAACTACGTGTATACCGTGACTGAAGCAGCTGACCATGGCATACAAGTAAATTCTTATTACTATTTTGTTGACGGCAGAAACTAGAGTGGTTGCACTGTTACAAACGACGACAGCTTTGTCAAGTTCAGATGCAAACTCTGAACTCTGAATCTGGATCTGGATCTGGATCCAGACTCTAGATACGGACTCTGCATTGCACACACTTTCATCTGGCGTCCCCGAAAATAGAATAAATCAAAATGTGTTTACAAACAAACCATTCGGACATTTATGTACATAAACGTGAATAAAAATATTTCTCCTGAAATTTCAAAATTTTATAATGTTACCCTATTTTCAGATATTTGGTTTCCAAGAGGTCGAGGCGACCGCCATCTACATTGAGTTTGGAAACTGTCACAACATCGTAGCAAACCCAAAGACGAACTTCGTGTATGGCGTTGGAGCCACCGATGGAAACTATCCGAATCTATGCGACAGTACGAAATCCATCTCAAAGACACATGATATTGTTTATTCATAGATTATCTCAAGCCACGTTTTATCGTTGCATTTCTGATCAAAATGAATGAATTGGATCGTGTATTTCACAGCTAAATAATAAAGAATGCAACAATTTTGGTTTTTATAAAATGTCAACATGTGATATATACATTTTGCCCCAAAACACGTCTAGGAGGTGCTGCCACTTCCACGCCGAGATACACATTTTGTTTATTGTGACGTACATACATATTGATAGTACATATATTGCTTGTATGTACGTGGTAGACGTGAACGACCCTCTCAACCCGACCTTCGCCAGATGTTTTGGAGGAGACGGATACGTTCATGACGCACAGTGCACGAGGACCGGTCACCGAATCTACAGAATCTACGGATCTATAGAGGACCGAACACCGAACATCAGGGGAAAGAGGTTCGTAGATGATCCCTTTCAGGACTGTTCTTATTAATCACAATCCTGAATTTTCTATTAATTTTTAAACTTGTAGGATAAAAGACGAAAGGAAAGAATTCCACGCTGTGTTTTTGATTTGCTACTGTTCCAAAACTGTTAGGAATTTCAGCATTTGGCGCAGAATTCGTATCAATTGTGCAAAAAGGGTACAGAAGGCAGCTCTCATGAGGTAAAACCTCTGATACGAATTCCGTGTACTGATCAGGCGTAACAGCAATAGACTGTTGTCATATAAACATAAGAGAACATTTGGAGATGTATACTTTTGGTTAAAATTCTACTGTTGTTAAATGTTTTAAAATCAACAGGTAATTTTCCACTAAAAATACATTCAATTGAATTCCACCTGTTCTATGGATGTAAGTATGCCTCCCTTGATGCAATGTTTAACATTGTTCATTTTTCGGCATTACAGATTTGTTTCTGCTTCAATGAGGACAGTTTAACAATAGTAGATGTGACTGACAAAGATAATATGAACATCATCTCAAAGGAAGGTTATGTCGGCTACCAGTACACTCACCAGGTAAAATACACAAACGTATCAAGACATAAAATCTGGTTTTTTTTCGGACCAAATCAAGTCAAGTCCGTAATTTACTCCTCGAAATAAATTGAATAACATTTTCACCCATTTTACTTAGGGTTGGTTGACGGAAGATCAATCCGTGATTCTTCTGGATGACGAATTGGATGAGTACTTTCAAGCGGAGATGATCAGTAAGTTTTGTGAATTGTGTTAACCAAGAATAGTCAACTTATCTTTTATTTTGTATGCATAATGAATAATTTTTTTCTCTCGATTCTCTAATTTTCTTGAGCAATGTCAACAAAGGTGAGACGTTGCAAACTGACATATTGACAAGTTCTGAAAAAAAATCCATCCATCCAAGTTCGAATCTTGATAGGACCTCCATGTAACAATGCTACTGTTTATATTGTTCTAATGAAGCATAAGTCTCCCTTTCAGGTACACAAAGACGTACATCTGGAACGTGGCAGATTTGGAGTCCCCAACCCTACAGCAGTCAGAAATCTGTAGATCACAACCAGTATGTCTTGGGCAATCTCACCTACCAGAGCAACTACTACGTGAGTATGCCAAAGTTATAACTAGTTGCCAATTTTCATATTTTTCGCTATTCCAAAATTCCACTGCTTGATTTTCATTAATCTGAAATATATAAACTTAAGTTTAAGCTATTCTGTACAAATATCAGAAAATATTATAAATTTGTACGGCTGTCTGCAATGATCAATGCATTGATTGTATTTCATAATTTCATAGTTCCGAGAAAATTCAAAACATTTAAAGTCGAATTGAAAAGAATTTTTTTCTAACATTTAGTAACAATAGCGCATCAAAAACACAGCGTGAAATTCTTTCGTTCTCTCCTTTGTTCTCTTAGTTTCCAAAATTACAGAAATTTCAGATGTTGCAAAATGTTTCAGACTAAACAGCAAAGTAATTTTATACCCCGGATCTTAACTGCACTTCATAAAACTCTTCTTTATCAGCCAGGACATAAAATAATAATTCACTTCTGTACAAAACATTTATGGCTCCCTGAACGGGTTACTGAATAAAATGAAGAACAGTTACACATTCTAGATGTTTAAAAGTCACTTCTGTAATAACAACGCATTTCATTTTAGGCTGGACTAAGAATTCTTCACATAGATCAGGCCAACTATGACATCAATGAGGTAGCTTACTTTGACGTGAATTCTCAGGAGTTGGCTGACTTCGGAGGATCCTGTAGTAACTATCCCTACTTCCCGACAGGTACATTAGCTTTATCAGGTTCAGGGGCGGATCCAGGATTTCCCGTTGGGGGGGGGGGGGAGGGGCCCAGCCCGTTGGGGGGGGGCCACCCCTATTTTCGCCCAAAATTTAGCGGAAAGTGCATGAAAACGGAGAAGATTTGGGCCGTTGGGGGAGGGGGTCGCGCCGGGGCGCCCCCTAGATCGCCACTGAGGTTTATATCCAGAAACGTCCGTCTCTGTGGTTAGTTTGTTTATTTCTGTTTAAGGGATCAGATCATGAAATTACTATCAAAAGTTTAGCGCCCTCATCAATTGAACATGAAATTCAATTGTTGCGGGGCCCAAAACTTTTAATAGTGATTTCATGCTCTGCACAGGTTCACACATTATAAACTGGATTTATGGCTCGTCAGATGCTGTACCTGAGAAATTATTGATCACAAGATTGCTGCTGGAAGTCCAACTTAACCTTACCATATTTCACCCGGTGATTCATATTTATAATTCATTACTGCAAGAACATACTTCATGACCTAAAGGCCCTGGTGGTTTCATTCAACCACCTAAATGAACAAATTGACCAAAGTCATTTAATGAATATATCAAATTGTCAAACAGATTTGTTTTAACAGTGTTCTTACTGTATCATCTGTATCATTGTCTGTCAAGTTAAGGCGACACCTGCCTTTTCCACCTACAGTGTTACACCTCTATTGGTGGAAAAGGCAGGTGTCGCACCAGACGTGACCCTTAGGATCAGCGCACGCAAGCAAGTAAGAGTGCAGGTGAGAGATCCACCCTGGATTTAAAACCCATGGGGACTGTCACACGAAGTCCAAAACAGGGGTAATCAGTGGCCCAACAAATGGACAATGGTCCAACAAAAACTTTAAAAAAAAAATTAAAATGTTAACATTTTAAGCAACTGCTTCTGTTTGCTTTAGGCAATGTTGCCCTTGGTTCCCTGGATTATGGATTCTTTGTATTTCTAGGTGAATTCATCTCAATCCGATAGATGTATTACTTGCGTGAAGTAAGTACTTTTTGACAGTATCAC
>JBCAUI010543771.1:0-10699 GCA_038406195.1 Haplosyllis anthogorgicola
AATATAATTTTTATAAGGCATTAAGAGGGTATCTAGATACATAAGACTGCCAAATATGAAGTCTGTATCTTCAACTGAAAGTCCAGGAACAAAGTTCAAAGCAAAACACAAATATGGCTGCCAATTTGAGAATAATGGTCACGGCAGCATAAGTTTTGCTAGGATTTGAGATGGGACATAGTTGCATATGTGTGTAAAATATGAAGCGTCTATGATTGACAGTGTGCTCAGGGTGAGTGTGCACAGATAACGACAACAATGCCAACGACAATGACGACGGACGACAGACAGTTCATGATTCTATAGGCTCTTTGGCAGTTATGCCAAATGAGCCAAAAATTACTACAGTAGAACTTGTCTCGAGCCACACTGAACTTTTCCCATCGAAAAAGTATCAGTATTTTTAAGAGTGTTGATTGCACCAAAGAAAATTTAGTCCTGATTTTGGTAAAGCTGCTCTTTCTCCAAAGGTGGCTAACTCACTCGATCCATTTTATTAATTAAAAAAACTGCTTTTACAGAAAAAAGGAGATTATTCATAATGTGACGTGCTTGTAGGTTATGAGTTGTCGAAACTAGAAGAAGTTGTTGGCTCGCCGGAGAAGCCATTGTCAGATTTAGGCAAGTTGAGTTACCGAAGCTACTGGTCGTGGGTACTTCTCGAGATATTACGAGATTTCCGAGGAACACTTTCAATTAAGGATCTTAGGTGAGTAGCATATTACACTCCTCCCCGGATATATCGATATCGCTTACTTCGATATCCCTCTTATATCGATGCTATTTTCCCACACCAAAAGCATCGATATATCCGGGGACAACTGTACTTCGGTTATTTTTGGGGGGGGGTTTCGAACTCATTAAGTTTACTGATATAACACCCATGCGTTTACATGTATGCAGTAGAACCTGCTTTTAGGGGTCATTCTAACTCATAATGTAAATTGGCCGTAAATGACAGTTGGCCTTACAAAGCAGTGATTGTTTTAATGATTTATCTTAAAATATGTAAGACAAAACCTACATATTGGCCGTTAATGCCAGGTGACAGCAAAGAGCAGTGGCTTGTTACAGCAGGTCCTATTGTATGTGCAATTTAATAGATTATAGAAATCATAGAAATTTTACTTTTTCGTTTTTCACCGATTTTCCAGAAAATTGTATTGATAATGCATTGTGCTATGTAAAGTAATCAGCAGTTTATAACGACAACCTACATGGTGCAAAGAATCATTTTGATTACTGGTCAGTTGTGGAATTTGCAATCATAAATTCAAGATACATTTGACTTGTAAGGAAATACTCACATATATGCATTTTAACGTAACTGCGGTTATGTGCATTAATTGATGGAAAAAAGGCAAGGGAACAGACAGGTGCTACATATTTTGGCGCAAGATCAGACCATAGTCGGTGGGAGTGGTCGGTAGTATTCGTAACGAACAACAAAATGACACTGATACTGATTTGCCGTAAATTGGTGCATAAGTGACACACGTTTTCAACCAACTGCTTTATCATCTTGCTCTTGAGGTCAAATATTTTGGACAATTGTTCCTGATAAATGCTTACGTCATAATGATTAATGTTCAGGCATTAAGTTCGTTTTCCTTGTGAGACGGAGACACAAATAAGAACGGAAAGGTCAACGAGTCGATGGTCCTATATTAGCTGGCAGAACAATTCCGGGTTTTCGAACTAGCTTTGCTACTGAGGCCAATTTACTAAAAGGGTCATTTATTCATCTATTTTTGAGTTATTTTTACCGTCCGCGTATGCGGGAAGGTAATGTTTTCAGTCGTGTCTGTGTGTCTGTCTGTCTGTTCGGGCTATAACTTTTGAACCACTTGACCTAGAAACTTCATTTTTGGTGTGGAGGTACATCTTCATAATATCTAGGTCAAGTGTGAGTATCAAGGTCATTGGGTCAAGTTCAAGGTCACAGGTGTAAAAAAATTTAAAAAATTTTACTGTAAACTGTCAATATCATATGTTCTAATATTGGTGAGCAATATACAAGGTCATGGTCAAAATATAGGTCAAGGTCAAAATATAGGTCAAGGTCATTCAAAGGTCAAGGTCATTTGAAGGTCAATTTGCATTTTTTTCGTAATTTTTCCTATGTTTTAATGTTTAAGCCATTTTAATGACTATCTGTTTCATAGTACATGTAGCTCTGTTAAAATATATCACTGATTAATAAGAAATATTAGATTATGAAATATAATTGTAAAAACGAATTGTCCTCTGATTAGTAAAGCTATTTCCGAAGAAAAGGCGTGCCTTACCATATCTAAAGTGCGGTGTTTTCTGCTCGACGAGCTTCAGACACTTCCTTATGAAACCAAAATTGAACCAGAAATTGACCCTTTTTGTGATGTATAAAATATATCATTTGGATGTGATTTGCCAATAAAAATCATTTGGTTTTATATATTCATGCAACTATTTTATACAAAGGACCACGGATATTACTTTATATGATATGCCTTTATAATTCGTTTTTTTTTTTTTTTTTTGAAAGGCGCTTGGTCGAATACCAAATTAGAGTTTCATTGCTAACTGGGTACACATCTAGTCAGTCAAATTATAATCAGACATACGTAAGATATGTGACAGATGCACGGCTCGAATTAGTGAAAATCCAAGGTTACCGAAAGTCCAATCAGGTGATAAATCGCGATGAGACATGTATTGAAAATAATTCAATTATTACCAACATTTGGATAAAACCATCTTTATGTGACTATGTCGCATGTAAATCACAGTTTTCTGTAAATCACAGTTTTCTGTTCTTAAAATTAAATTTTCGCGTTTTAAAACGTGTGTGCTCTTTGAAATGTGCAGCAATTTTCTGCACTCAAATTAGTGATATCATGTGTTACTCAAAAAGGGAAGTAATAGTTTAAAATACCGATGTACATGGACGTAATAAAGAACAACTGAAGACTTGATCAGCGTTATCTTTCCACAGACATTTGTTAAGTGATTGATTGCTTATTTGCGGTTTTGAATATCGATTCAATATGGGAAGGGATGAGTTACACTAAATGTTCTTGTTTGACTAATTGCCCTTGTGTTGAGCTCGCTTTTAGTACCGTAAGTTCAGATATTATAGATGTACGTGTCATAAAATGTCATTGCCATAAATTGAGAAAGCTGATTAAAACGCCACGTCGGACGTTCATTGAACTTTTCTTTTTTCGTTTTTTTTTTTTTTTTTTTTTGAAAGTACGCGTGTACTTTGTACTATTGACAATTAACGTTATTTACGAGACATTTCTAGTGTTCAATTTTTAAATAAAAAGTAGGTACTGGCATTGCAAAAATTGAACTGTTATTGAAGCCTTTCACGAAGTACACTTTGTGTGTTGTCAGTAACGTGTTAAACTGCAATCATCACAAGACATTTGAGTAGTGAAGACAGTATGTGCTAAAAAAGAGAATACAACCTTGTCGTAGGTGCACGGTAGTCGCTATTCTGCGTTTGGCTGCAACAAGTAGTAGACTCGTCACATGTTCGGTTAATCGCAAGTAATCGACTAGGGAGTAACTAGTAGACTAATCAATTATCAATTTTCAATTACCCGAACCACTTTTCCTTTTGGGGACGTTGCCACATTGTGCACATCTAGAAGCATTGAACAGAAGAGTATTTTATACCAAGAGAGACAATCTCCGATAAGTAGTGCGTCCGACTATTTCCATCTGGAGAATCAACCGTTTTATTGGATCCGCCACCGAGGTGGTACACGCGGCATTAATCTGGCAGGGAACTCTTGATTTGACGCACTCATCTATTTTTAGAGGTTGTTAGATCCTGGATACAAGTGCCACCATCACTACATACAGACACAAGAGTGCATGAACTCATAGGAATGGCATCTTATCTATTTCTTTGGTGTTCTACATTTGGCTTCTCACTGTTAGAGCTCCAACCACTGTAAAGAATTTTTATCCGAGTAGTCAGTTTTCCGTCGATTACAATACGAATCAGTTAAATGGAAATGTAGGTGACTTTAGGTTAAATGGTTAGGGAGTGTATGTGTGTGCGTGCATGTGTTACGTGCGTGCGTGTGAGTGAGTGAGTGAGTGATGGGGCAAGAAGGGGTTTTTATTTTTATTTTTTTACTCAACGTTACTTGCATTTGGAGCTTTTCAACACGATATCAATATTTCGAATTCAAATGAAATATTAAGCTGGTGAGAAAACGGTAGTCAAATCCAGTGACATAAAATAAAAGATCACTCATATGAGACAGATCCAACGTGAACTTGTAGAACTTCGGACATTCCCCAGGAATCCCCATTTCCTAATCCTGCATGACCCTGTCCGTATTTTCATTCATTCTGCACGTTATGATGGGAAAATTATGAATGTTTCGTATAGTGGTCGCTTTGTAGAACGCATAGGTTACATGTAGTTTTGAATGGAACTGAAAATGTTCACGCCAAGCTGATTTGATAATTTCGGAACATTTTCAAATTGGAATGTGAAAATGCTGGTTTCGCAAGGTTTGAGATTTGGGAATAAAGTTCCCCAAATTTACCCAATGATGCAAGTGAACTTATTGCTGTTATTGGGAACAACTCATCAATTTTAGTAGGGGACTTAAAAATAGTCACTGTTACTAATAATTATTAAATTGATAATGGTATAAATACGTCTAATTAGGCAGGCCAGTTAGAAATAAGGAAATAAGTAAACCAATAAGTAAACCACTGGTGTTAGATCAACAAATCGGCTAGTTTAAGAGATAGTCGAGTTGTCACTATTTTATTTAGTTGGTATGTCGGATCACCGATTTGAGCCCTATCATTGCACATGACGAGGTCATTTTTCATCAGACATACATGTACGAATATATTGCTTCGCTCGTCGGGATTGTCAAACCCACCACTTCCTTCTGTATAAACGCGTCTAGACAACAAAATCCAAGTGCAACGTGCTTGGCAGAAAAACGATGTTTGCAGCCTGTCTGTCCAGACGCAAATTCAGATTCAAATATTACAGTCGTACCCTTATGCAAGGACACTTTTTGGGCTCATACAGTAGAACCTGTCTTGAGCGGCGCTCAGCTTTGTGAACATCAGAATGCCGTAAAAAAGCAGGAATGTCGTTCAAGACAGGTGAAATAAACATGAATATTAAAGATTCATGTTAAGGTGAAACTGCAGTTAAAAGTAAAATGTCCCCGAAGACAGATGCCCCTCAAGACAGGTTCTGCGGTATGTGATATATGCCCAGGAATGGCAAAGTGTCTTTGCAATAAGGATCGAGTGATATAAGTAAGTATGGTTCGTAATGGTTGACGATGATGCAAAAGCTGGGAAAAAGTTGTCCCAGGACTCTGCCCCCCCCCCCAATTTTCCCAAAAAGTAGAGGACCCCCCCCCCCACCGAAAGGGGGGGGTCAGTCCCACTTTTCCCGAAAATGGGGAGGGGGTCAGTCCCACTTTTGTTTTCATCATTTTACACGAATCTCAAATCGTTGAATGAAGCTGTTCCCCGTAGGGACACCGGCTTAATTATGCCAAATTCTGAATTGAAGTGCTTCTTTGGCAGCTGAAGCATGTTTCGCTCTGGCAAAATCTGACCTCAGTATGTTGGTCACATCAAACAGTTCTGTTGCAAGTTGATCGAAAAATTACCAAAATTTTACTGATATTCGTGAATAGTTTGGCAGTTCTGGGACCAAGTTCAATTTTTACTTTGTTTATTTTATTCATTTTATTTTATTTTATTTTATTTATATTTTTTATATTTTTATTTTTATTTTTTTTGATCGCCGCACTTTAAAAATCCTGCCAATGCAATGCAATCGAAATGAAGCCTAACCTGTGGGGCGTATTACATACAGTAGAACCTGTCTTGAGCGGCACCCAACTTTTGGAGGACCAGAATGCCGTAAAAGGCAGAAATGCCGTTGAAGACAGATAAAATAAACATGATTATTAAGGATTCATGTCAGGGCAAACTGCCGTAAAAAAAAGCAAAATGCTGCACAAGACAGATGCCGCTCAAGACAGATTCTACTGTACGATCTTTCTGAGTGCTGACAAACTAACACATATACGCCATTATTTCGTTTAACAAACATGGTTACTAGATTTATGAAAAAAATTGTGATTACTTATTTGTTTATAATGATGATTATCTTAACATTTCACTCAGAAATAAAAATTTTATTTCAGAAATAATTGATGACGCCAACCTACGCAATGAATGACAAAAAAACGTAACAATGTTATGTCACTGTGACATAGAAAGTAATGAAATTATATATATATAATATATTAACAAGAAGTTTCATCTAGTCGGAAGATAAAATTTGCTTTTGGGTGTAGAGTTGGCACAGCGCCAGTGACTAGATCCAAAACCATGCGCAAAAAATGACCACACAAATTTTGCAATTGGTGATGGTTTCTGTTTTCAGAAAAGATTATTCAGATTCAGCGCTTACGAAGTCGACCATTGCTATGAACCATGGTTCAGTGGTAAATCTTTTAAAAATAGAAATAAAATGTTGCTTCAGATGTTGACGAATGCTTATGTACATACCCAGGTTGCCGTCAGTTCCTTCAATACTTTGCCTATCGGATATTGCCCTCAAACAGAAATCAAGTCTATTACACTGACTTTTACCGGACAGAAAATTTGAATTCAATGTTCCTTTTAATTGTGATGTACTAACAAAAATGCCACTTTTCCGGTATATGCGTGCAGGTTCCACTTTTCCGGTTTGATTTTCAAGCCTGAAATTAAAGCTGCCATTGTTTTATATTTTATTTCTCAATTTCCGGAAGTTGTACTTTCCGGTTTTTTGAAGCAGCGAGATCAGTGGTATATGATTTGGAAGGTTAAATAGCTTGATTTATTAGATCCTTTATGTATGTTACACAAGTTGAGTCACAAAGCCAACAAATCTTACAAGAACTGTATCCTAAGTAATGGCTTTATTTATTAACTTCACACAGTGAATCCTGTTTTGGGAGACACACTGCCATAGGAGACATTTTTGCTGAAATGTTTTAGATTTCATGTTCATGCTACAACACTTTTTAATGAACTTAAAAGGATACTAAAACTCACCATCGTCAATTGAAATGAGTTTTCAAACGCTAGTTTTAACAACTATGTATACAGTGAAAAGTGTTGTAATAAGACAGGATGTTGTACAAGAGAGGTGTCGTTCAAGACAAGTTCTTCTGAACCAAGTTTCTGACATTTCATAGCCTGAATGTTTGAAAATTAAAGAGGTTCAAAATGATTGTAAATTGGCCAAAATCTATTCATTTAGGGTATTATGGTACAACTCTGCGTGTCATGTTGGAAATTCAACCATAACTCTCTTTTGTAAGGACACACTGTCTTGACTGTAGTGTCGCCCAAAATAGTAAACAAGAAACAAGACTCATTCCACAAAAGGTCCATAAAACAATATTTTGAGTTTTCTTGAACCGACAATACTAGCAAATTATTCTTTTTTATACAGGAGGACCTCTATTGAGAAACACTTTACAAAAAAGAAAGTGTAGTGCAAAGAAGATTACGATTACATGTGTACATTTAATACGAGTATATTTCACTCAAAAAGTACAGGACAAGATAGGGTGTTGTAAAAAGAGATATCGCTGCAAAGGAGGTTTTACTGTACAACTAATTATGTTTCATAACAAAGAATTTGTTGAGGAAATGGACCAACTGTCTAGAGCCTTAATGTGACAAGTCTAACAATACAGTTGTTGAATTCTTCGTTAATCTCGCTGTTGTCTGTTGAAGAAGGATCACAACAAAGTCCCTATCCGCGTGTTAAGCTTTTAGAAAGGAGGTCATTAAAAGCAATGATATTAATACATAACCAGTTGGACGAAAACAAAGGAGACAAAGCATTACATAACTTTACAGCTTTTCATATACTACACTTTACATGGGCGGTTCACCCCCACGTACTCTTATACACGCAACATACTCATTCATACAATACATGCTCCTGCATAGAGATATAGCAGAACCTGTTTTGCGCGGCACCTTTATACGGCATACCTGCCTTTTACGGCAGTCTCACTGTAAAGTGAATCCTTATTATTCATGTTTACTTGTTTTGTACGGCATACCTGCCTTTTATGGCATATTCGTCCTTAAAAATAAGGGTGCGCTCAAAACAGGTTCTACTGTACATGGATGCACTATTGTACACGCACGCATACACACACAAAGAACAAAAGACACACTAATACACACAGATAGAGAGAGATACATAAACCGACGAACGTACGAATTTTTTTGTTCAAATGGCATACATTTTAATATGTTGTATCGGAAATTCTTGAGGTGTCCTAGTTTTTTGGTCATCCATCATCCACCAAGTCCTTTTACAGAAATACCTTTATTTATTTATTTATTGCGATTTCAGGTGCAGTTGTACAAAATAGCGGGGGTTTATTGTGTAATATCGCTGTAATAGCGAATAGAATATGTATAAAAAGAATAAAGTGTATAAAAACGAAAATAGTGACGCACAAGGTTTAGACTTGGCGTTGGTAGAAACAAGTAATACATGTAATTCGCCCGCAGTGGGCGGAACCCAGTACAACCCTCCTATATAAGTAGTCTATTCCAAATTTAGACATTTTGCCCATTGTCAGTGGAATGGGGACATTATCACTAGAGTACATTGTATTATTTTTCTTGTAAATCTATTTGTTAATGATCTATGATCTGCTGCATCCCGAAGACTCAAATGTTATTTTTCCAATGTACAACACAATGAAACCTGTCTTTAGGACCTCAGAATTCTACGACCACCTATATTTTACAACCATTAGAAAATAGCACATAGTTCGCATTTGTAGTATATTTTCCCTCTCATGTACGGCCACTTGTTATAAACGAACAAAATGGGACAGAACAGGTGATCGTGGATAATTCTGTGCGTATTGCTTGTAGCTTGATAAACCATTCCCGATTTTTTTTTTGCCAAGAGAATTTAAAATAGTGAATGGTTTGTTGGGTTCCTCATTTCCGAAGATCTCTGCATCCCCGACAGCACGTTTCAAGGTAATAAAATTAATGTTTATTTTCTTTTCTTTCTTTTCGTATTTTGATATTGTGGGCCTGAGGTACATGTGAAGGGTTCCTGGTAGCCCCTGTCTCGGACTTCGGGTCACTCTGCCCTTTGGTTACCAAGCCAGGGTTGATATGCCTCCCGGGTAGGTACTCACGAGCTATGCCCTTCAGAATAAAGTATTCTAGAATAATCGGCACCTTTTTTGTGCAGCATCTCAAGCATCAGAGTGCCTTTTACGATAATTTGTTTTGTACTGAATTTTTATTTATTTCACCTATACGTGCCTTTCACGGCATTTTACTCTTAGCGAGTGAGAATGCCAGTCAAAACAGATTGCACAAATAAAGGAAATTTATTCCGTCGTTTAAAACTAAACTGACGCAAATTAGCCAAGAATCCGACCAAATATTCCTGTGGGTGTGTCATTTGAGCAATACACGAGTAGTTTCCTCACAATATAGAGACCCAAAAAGAAGTCCGGTGACGCAAGTTAAGATAGATTACCAGACGGGGGTTAAGCATCGGTGGTTTCTTAAGGAAATGGTTTTGTGGAAATGATGTCAAGAAAAAAGGGCAACGTACTATGGTGTTAGCACCAAGTACCTCTACACTTAACTCTGAACCTCTATAGTGAAAACTGTGTATAATTTATGGGTGGTAGTCATCTAGCCGCGAAATAAACAGACATTCAAATTAGATTTCAAATGTATTTAGTTTCGATTGTGGTTTTACAAGAAAAGGGAAGACCACAGGTTCTGCGAAGCAGAACGTAGTCTTACTGATTTGTACCTATACCAGATGGAGAGAAGAATAATGGGTTATTTGATACTCCCATGGTCAATTTGATTACAAGTTTAAATTTAAATGCTAAATGAAAAAAATACTTATTTTCTCATTCTTACATGTAAATTAAAGTGAAAAATAAACGTTTATGAAGTATATATTATTTATTGGACTATTTTATATGAGAAAATATAAATATCCTAGCCAATAAAAAGATCTTTACTAGGCATCTTGTCAACATTAAGGCCCTGATACACGATAGGATTTGTCTCTTCATGCAGTCTCATCAGACTTAAGTCTGATTTTTCTGGTTCACAGTCCTTTGAGACATATCTCAACAAACATTTTAGTGTCACACCATAATACAAAGTCTCAGAGATATAGTATTATAACTGAATTGGTATAGAGTAAAGCAATGCACTGAAGTAATGATGGCTTTTGGGTATAAATTATTGTTGCAGGTCACCTCATCTTTAGAGTCTTTCATACTTTTGGGTATTCTTTTCAGTCAGGGAAAATCATAAATTTGTTATTTGAAACATTCAATCAGAAATATTGTTTTAAAAAGTACTGAACAGAAAATGTAAAATTAAGTGTTTTCCACAGAAAATGTTGAGATATAATGGCACTAGGGTAATGTCGACTAGCATCAATCGGTATGTGAGGCGGAGTGAATGCACAGGGCAAGCGAAAGCTTTATATTCGTTCTATAATGTTTTTATTCCTTCAATAACACTTTAGGAACATTCTGGTTACAGTCTAATAACAACTAATAACAGCTGAGGCAGATATGACATGAATTACTCTGCCAAAGATAAAATAAAAGCAGATATGAGAACGGTAACG
>JBCAUI010543782.1:0-10697 GCA_038406195.1 Haplosyllis anthogorgicola
GGTGTGGGATTAAGTTGGATGGGATGTGACTGTACTAGAGTCGAATGAGAATTCTCTTGCGCATTAAAAGGTTAATGAATCTTTCATCGGGAACATAACGCTGGTGCCTCGCAAGCATTGCACTGTAAATAGAAAAATTGCTCTTGAGCAACAGATTTCGTAAACAAATACAACTTACAAGCAAAGGTCATTAAATATGGTATTTTAAATGGAAAATACGAGTCACTGCACATCTTGCTGAATTTCTCATGAAAGAAACATAATTCCTGATACAAAAACAGGACTTTGTACAAAAGTTTCATAAGAAAAGATTCTGTATCAGTACAATTTGCGTGTGTAACATTTGTGCACTTAAAACATCACTAAATTCCAGTTAATAAGGCTGATTAGACTGACTGAGGTTACAATGTAAGCACCAATATGGTGGCTAAACATTATTATACACTAAAGATTGGCTGGTATATTTTCTACTCCATAAAATGTGTACATTCTTAATATCCGACAATCTAGCAACGAAAATATTTACACAACGATCTTCTTTACATGCTTAACTATTTCCACAGACTTTTTATTTTCAAGTCCTAAACACAATGTCCAAGTTGATACGCCGACTGAAAATGAAAAATTAGTACGTATCTATTTGAACGTTGTACGTTGTATATTGGTATTAAAGGCAAAGTCTTTCAAGTTGAAAACACTGAGGTATTTGAGCGTTGAATATTAGTAATAATATCCATTCTTACAGAAATTAAAGCTACTGATGCTAAAAATGAAAAATGTAAGCAGAGCCTTAGTTCATGGTGCGACATGCATCATTATTTCACTCAACTTTTAAATGTCCGATCGATTGTACCAACAAGAATTGCGAATAATACCATCTTTGGTGTCATATTATTACACGAAAAGTCTCACTGTAATGTGACTGAGCGAGACATTTAGTACATTGCTAAAGTAACGAACTAAAGCCCTGACTTGAAATCAGTTTGCGTATCAAGTTGGACATTATTGGCAATTAAGTATATCATATACCTACATACTAGGGAATTGCGCATGTGGCTAGAAATGTTACAAATTCGGCAATCAATCTTTTTACATTTGACTAGACAGTGTAAAAATAGAAAAATGCTTCGTAAACTTATTTCACTAACAGTTTAATTTTCATATCAATGATACAAAAGTTTTAATTACACATTTGATAATAACGTCTTAATAATAACAAATATTTACAAATGCTACATGCAAGTTACATGTCTATAATTTACAAAATACTGAAATATGAAGAATACCGGATAAAATGGATTACCATATTTTTAGTGTGCAATGGTTAATCACAAAACGGTGCATGCTACTGGGCATTAAACATGTGTTCCACTATGGTAGCAGCATGTACATGTAATTATAGCATAATTCCCATTCATTTCTAGCACATTAATTTAATCACATTTAATGTTACAATGTACAAGGTACAGAGTTTACACATCAACTTTACATTAAATTTAGTAAATTAACAAAATAATAACAATAGTTTATACAGTGAAGCTAGGATGTTAGCAGTGAACTGCTCGTTCACAAGTCCCCATTATTACATTGGAAACTGCATTTCCTCGAAATAAGGATAACAGTAAATTTCTTTAAAGTAATGCACAACCCTTCAAAAATTGTGTCGGGAGTAAAAAATATGTAATAACAAACACTTACATATACCAAGTCAATTTTGTTCATTATTTTGTCTTAATTTAAAAAAAAAATGGCATTATGCACGCTCACATTAACCAAGAAACTATACGTGTAATGTACAAATCTTATTAAACTTTAGCCCATCTGTCTGCTGTTTAAAATCGGCATTATTTTGTATCTTAGTTATGCTCATTGAATTTACCAAATTTACGGGTTATATAAACATACATGTACATGTATAACGTCAACGTGTAATCGTCATGCATAATATATTTTACCTGAACAATTTATATTCCAGATTCTAGTACCAGAACTGAATAAAGACATTCACACACACGGAATATTGAAAAATATCCCAATTGTTTTTTTGTGCATATAATTAAATTATTTCGTATTTTGTGAACGAGAGAGAAAATTGACACGCTACAGTTATATATAGTCAGAGATGGTAATCATTATCACTAGAAAATAAACATAAATCACTTCAATTTCGTTTGCCCTCTTCTCACTCGACCTGCCTGACGCAAAATGAATTTGTTCTCCACAAAGTTTGAAATGTAGCTTTAAATTTTGCACCTGATGCACCTGCTAAACATGAAGAACAGCACATAAACCTAAACCAGTTCGCTAACTGGTGGGGAAAGTGATAAATTTCATAACATTTCTGTTGAATAATACTAGAATACGGGACCTTTGGGATGAAATCTATTCGTATTGAATGTATGTGATCTGAGTGACTTTTCATTTACGACACTTTTGTGTGCAGCTTTAGACAAGTCCTACTACTCTGGGCAGCATGCAGAAATACAGAGATGAAAATATAAGTAACAACTTGACTATTAGAAAAGGAAAATATTTTCATCTCTGACTGAAACAAAGTCGAGATTTTGGCACAATTGGTACTTAGTTACAACACGTCATACTGTGACGGCCGATTATATCCGTCGTTTTTTACTACACAGAATGTAATATCATCGAAGTCTTAGACACAACTGCACGTAACTGGGCAAATTAAACTGTTTCTTGCTCCAGTTTGGCCTGACGTTACTTTGCATTTGTTTGATACTTAAGAATCGCCCAAATTTTAAACTTTAACCCCTAGTAGAAAAGCAGCAAAACCATTCATCTATTGTCTTTGAAATGTTCATCCCAAAGTATGAAACGAGAGAATTACCTGGGTAGGCCGGGTAAAATGTCTATCACGCATGGAATAACAATAACAAATGAAAAACCTGTTAGGTATAAAAGTATTAAGAAGAACAGGGGGGTCCATCCTCGATCCTGGGTGGGGGGTCCATCCCCACACCTCATCCCCAACACCTCATCCTCATCTGGGGGGGGGGGTCCATCCCCACACCTCATCCCAACATCTCATCCTCACCTGGGGGGGAGGGGGGGGGGAGGGGTCCATCCCCAACACCTTGTCCTCAATTTTTGACTTGATAGCAAAACCACCTTGCTGCCCACAGAAGTCTATCGACGCTTCACATGATAGGCTAATGATGACAACAATAATGGCAACAGCCAACAGACAAATCATGATTCTGTAGGCTCTTTGGCATAAATGAGCCAAAACACAAATATGGCTGCATATTGAAAATATTAGTGGCATCGATGTAATATTCACTCAACATAAATGTGGGATATAGGTGCATAAGCCTGCCAAAAATGGAGTCTGTATCATTAACTGTCCATCCAGGAGTAAGATATGAAGTCTCTGTGAGCAATAGTTAGCTCAGACAAGTGTGCACAGACAATGCCGACGATGACGATGACGACGGCGACAATGCCAATGGCAACTGATGACGGACAATTCATGATTCTGTAGGCTCTTTGGCAACTATGCCAAATGAGCCAAAAAAGCAACCTTTTTCTTGAAAAGCATAAACTGGTTCTGGAACATGACACTTCTATGTGTTACTGTCTGTCTTAACAATAGCAAAACACAGCAAATGCACTTCAAGAACCAAAACGGTAACCATTCAGCCCTTTTTTGTAAAAAAAACGCTTGTCGGATAAGGCGTCTGGCGTTGATGTTGTTGGTTAAGACATTTACATACACCATAAATGAGCGGTTCTCTAAAAAATGCCAGATTGTTTAATAACAGTTTTCGCATAATATTTCATTGTGTTTTCATAATCATGTGACGGAAATTTAAAAGAAAATCTGCCATTTTTTGTAGAACCGCTCACATAACTATTGGCGTGGCTTAAGTAAATGAAAACACGAAGGCGTAGATTTTAGCCTTATACGGACAAGCGTTATGAAAAAGGGCTGGTTGTAACGGTTGGTACTATCAGTTCACAGCTACTTTCAAAACATTTCAACGACCTAGTGGCGTTTAATAAGTTCTATACAATTAAGGAGTTTATGTAAATCTTACTCGGGACTGTTATACAAATGCTGAAATCAGCTATTTAAATGTTGTATAACGTTTTTAAAGTGGGAACTTTTGGTTGGAAAAAAAACCTCGTTCTGTTCTCGTTATGTAACAATATCACAGAAGATGCAACATATCTTGGGCCTATTACAAAAGTTTTGCTTTTAAGTCGCCGTTGGTATACTCAAAAAGGCTCTAATTAATCTTACACTGAAAGGATTTTCTTCTCTTCCGTCCAAATAAAAATCTGAAGTTTGTGTAAAGAACTTCTATTCCAGTAAACTAACTACGTGCTGATTTTTCTTTCTTCCAAAGCTTTCTTTTAAATTCTTTATTTTAAATCTTGCCGACAGAGAGCAGCCATTTTATTAGCTTTAAAAAATACACAATATAAAGGCGGAATACAGAGCCATTCGCTTCCTTCCAACCTGAATGCTAAATAATGTGAAACGTCTTGCACTACTTGCGCGCAATTCAATGAGCACGTCACAAGACTGAGCATAAGAAAAAACTGTAGTTTTGTATCACAACATCACAAAAAATTACATTGCTGTCACGTTTTTACTGCATCTCAATTTTTAACAATAGCATCACATGATTTATCGTACTTATCATATTCAGTAGTTTCAATCGACGAAATAAAATTTCGTGCCCGCTCGTGCATGTATGATGTATGATTTTACAGCATTATAAAGCAACAGATTTAATTAACAGTTTAATTAATAACAGTTCTGTTAAAGTATAGAATATTCCCAGATTAAATTCACAAGCAAATATTTTAGTGAAGATTCATAATTTGTATTTAAATTACATGCCCTCTTTGGCAAAGGGTTTTAGGCAAAGGGTATGGTACGGGGCATATTTTTCAATTTTCTAAGAAACGTACCATGCCCTTATAAATTTGAATGTAAATGAAAGTTTCGCTCCAGAAAACATATTCTCGGACGAGGTGTCATTTAGTCGGCCAGCAAGTTGCGAGATAAATAGAAAATGCTTTCAACAAGAACAGAAACAGGTACATAGTGTACATTTACATGTATGTTTTCGATCCACCCGTTAATGAATGGTTTCGGTCGCATCTTCTACCGTACAGTTCCAGTTCTAACTGTATATTCTTTCAACCAGACAACCGATCATTTAATTTAGTTAACGGATGGAGACCAGTTACACATAATCAATTAATACATTCAATTTTATTGTTTCATTTCATTGCACAGTATTTAATGAAAACGTTCGAACTGTGACTGTGTACCAGGGTCGCCAACATCGGTATTGGTGTGAAGTTCAAAGTACATGGCAGTTCATCCATATCATTGTTTATCTTGCAGAATGCAAGTTTTTTCGTTTGCTTTTTTTACAGTGATATCTTCGTAATGTTTTTGCTCTTCCAGTAAAAAATAAAGTACATGTACTAAAATGTCATCCGATTATGTCGCGTATCAATAGTTCGATATGTGAGAAAATAATAACATGAAAATATACTGTACAATACATATTAACTATATTTGGTGTGCACAAGAACATTTCGTTTTCCGTCGACAAAATTTTACCCAATAAAAAGTAGTAACAACATTGGAATGGTTTGCTTTCGATGGAATGGTTTTCAATTAAAGCAGTAATATTTTATACGTAGACTTATTCGTTCATTGATTATACTTCGCACATTCTGCATAACATGATTACAGTGTACCCTAACATTGGGTGCATGGCAGTTTTTCTCATGAATCTGAAAATACTGAAACGGAAAAACAATTTTCGCTCTGTAAAGGCACAGAATGGCTTCTCCCTGGTTCTCCCTCTAGTTCGCGAACAGATAACGCTGATGCAGTAGGTTAACCTTGAATATAATTTATTGCTGAAGTCTGTAGATCTTACAAGTGATACTGAAGGTCTCTAGCCTGATGCTGTTATGTAATGAAAAACCACACTCTTATCTATATCTTTAGCACTTCCTGGCTTATTTATTGCACCATACTTTTTACATGTTGAGAGCTCCGGAGCTGTACTATTGGCTGTACTTGTCTTTGAAGCTGTTGTACCCCAGTATATAAATGAAAGTAGAGCTGCTTTGGACTACTCTCTTACTCTTAGGCTCTGCTGCTACTGGCCCCCTAGACAAGTACAGACCATACAGCTCTGGCTTACACTGTAATCTTAGTTACAATAAAGACACTGTTTAAGAACTATCTGGACCATGTTTGGAGTTACTTTGTGTTGGAACCACTGGAGAAAAGCTGAACATGGGGCTCATCCAGGATCCCAAATAAAGCCAATTTGGGAGTTCCAATAGCAAAGAAACCTAAAACACTTACATGGATATTGAGTTAAAAGTTTCTGAAGAAGATCTAGCTCAGTTTCCAGAAGAGACAACCAGTACTGGATGTCTGGAGCCTACTTTAGAGCCAAATGCCAGTAGATTAGTACCTAAAAATGCACCTACTTTACATCCAACATACAGAAGCTGAAAAATCTCACCTACTTTGACCACTAGGGGGACACAACCTACTTTATACAATCTTCCAGAAGAACCTAACATCTCTACACATAAAATACAGTGCACACATCAAGAACTGCAAAGAGAAAAGCTAAATACAAAAATTAAACCTGAAATAAAAGGCACACCCAAAGTGCAAGCAGAGACTGAAATCCAGAGAAGCGACTGGGTGCAGATGCAACCAGTTTCAGGCTGTTTTGTTAAGAAGTGACCAGCAAAGCAACCACCCAGCGACCACTTTCGGTGCCTGTACAAGTGACCACCTAGGTGCCCACTTTCATACACCAATAGTCAGAAGTGACCAGTACACATAGTGCAACCAGTACATGCAGGACATGTAGCAGGAGAAGGAGAAGGAGAAGGAGAAGGAGAAGGAGAAGAAGAAGAAGAAGAAGAAGAAGAAGAAGAAGAAGAAGAAGAAGAAAGGCACGTAAAGCGTACACACGTACAGGCACGCACAGTGAATATGTGAATATTGTAGATGTCCGCATATGCATCGCAGTCCACTTTTGATTAAATCTAGTTGTAATTTTGTTGGATCCCTTGACATAAACACATTGATCTTTAATAGAAAGCGCTCATTAAACAAAAATTTCTTTGCTATGTGCACACAACATGCAAGGCGGAAAAACAACGATTCAGGCAAACCTAAATTATACACTAGATTTGCCTTAACAAAATTAAAAATTCACTTTAAAATACAATAAACAGTTAAGGCTGCCCTACTTCATTTGCGCGTAGCAATCGTGTCACAAGACCTGAACACAAAAATAAAACAGCTATTTCTTTACAATATCAGAAGTTCTCAAATTTATAGTTGACAAGTTATTTAATGCAAATAAATGAATATGCTGAGTACTTTATGTGTAATAATACGTAATGTACAATTTCTAAATGTCTTTCTTGTATCAATGAACAAATAAAAATGGTAAATTAAATGTTTTCAAGATCAAAACAAGTTGCCATAGTCAACGTTTGTATGTTTATAATCAAATCAGTTTCGCAATGTTTAATGATCCAAAATTAGTCAGGCAACTTATTGTCTATTGCAATGCAATAACGGTTAAGGCTCAAAATAATTGATCAGACATGATAACAACCTACTGTTTATAAAAAGATGCACTACAGATCAATTTGAACCAGAACTTGGATTTCTATGCAAATTATTGGAATAAATATATAAAAGGAATACTCTGCTCTTATTACCATTATCCACACGTGCACAAACTAAAAGAACCTGGACAACCAAACCCATTAGTCTACACATGTGTTAAGTTGAAGATTTCTTCATGGTAAAGATTTTAACCAGGTGGGTAGCAATAAAGAAAATGGACGTCTATCCTTAAACTTTGATAGCCATTTTACCTCAGGTTTTTGAGGCAAAAGGTCAAACAGCCCGACGCAACACACACACATTTATACAAGAACATGGAACTTAACTACTGTCCAGGAAGAACTACCGTTTATGTTACTGTCATCGGCTTTGCAGTTTTATACACATTGTTCTACTTAGGGCTTGATGAAACCGAACCAAAAGTTCTTGGTGGAACAGGGCAAGAAGCTCTTTATGAAACAGAACCAAATAATCTTGATGGATACAAAACTGAAAACAAAGTTCCCAATGGACACAAAACAGGACACAATGTGGCTAAGAAGCCGCAGCCACCTCACATACTGTTAATTCTGGCCGACGATCTGGGATGGAATCATGTGGGTAAGAAAATATATCTATATCTATATATATATCTATGTGACATACGCTCGTCACGTACCGTTAAAAATGTGAGTGCCGAGTGTAACTACTCTCTTTTAGCCACTTACTGGCTATGGCAAAAGGGGCGATCCTGCTCTTGCACCCTACTCTAGGGCATAGCACTGCTGTCAGTATGGCTATCATTTGCAACCAAATTAGATAATAATGCTAAGAGAGCAGCAGCTATGGCTGCCACATGGTAAAACGAGGAGGCTAAGACAAGGGTAACAATTGAATGTTGCTGAGGGAGTGGCTGCTCAGGGAATTTGGGATGTGCTGGCGGTCCTTCTCCTAGTAACTCTAACCAGGCAAAGGCAATTACGGCATGTGCCGTGCTGTTTTAAAGGGGCAATGCAATGACGTCACTCTAGGGTGACATCACCATGGTGACATAGTCAACATAGCATCATTCAAATGATGTCACATTGAATATCTCCCTTTGCACATGCACCCACATGGTAACCAGGTGGAAGTACTATATTATGATGGCTGAGTGCCGCCCAACTGTTGCCAAGGCAGTGGCACTACCAGCTGAGCATCACTAAATAACCAGAAACAAGCCAGAAAAATGAGGTGGGGACCCCAAGCACATCACATCTATATCTATATCACCACTCTCATTTACTAGCCAAAGGTCTTATATTTGGTGCCAAAGTTATGACACCAAATTGGTCATTTCTCACACCTAGCTTGCAGGACTAAGAACAATCTAATTAAATTTTTTCAAATTTGAAAGTGACAAGTCCCTTCAAATAATTTTTAAATAATTTATACAATTATTCTAACACTGAGTATAGACAAACTCCAGTAGTGGATCCAGGTGAGGCTCTGGGGGCCCACCCCCCCTCCAGCCCCCACTTTTTTGGGGTCCAACTTTGGGCTCCAGCACCTCAAGACACTAAAATTTCACTATAATCATACTACTAACAAATTTAAGAGGCAAAAGTGTCACATTCCTGACAGGGATGGCGGTTCTGTCTGCAGGATGATCTGCCAGCCAATGAGGTGGCCTCCTCAGTGCCAGACATAAATTATGTTAATGAGCTGCCATCCCATGATGCCTTGCCAGAGCCAGGTAAATGGGGGTCTGTCTGGAGGATGACCTTTGTGCACTCAGATCTGAGGTCAATCCTGGGGGGGTCTGTCTGGAGGATGACCTTTGTGCACTCACCTCACCTGGGGACTGTCTGCTGAACAAGCTTGAACATGTTCTGGCAGAGGTGCAGAAGTGGGATATGGAGAATTTCTTGGAGGCATTTCAATTTTAAGCAAGGACATAGCAGGGGAGGAGATGTTGTTGTCTCAGGAGACATAACAACTTGCTGCTCTGACAGGTACATTAGTACTATCGTGGTATGAATTGCCTTAGTCGGACCCACAGGATGCGGAAGATTTGTGGTGGTAAGACAATTTCCAAGATTCTGGTTGTGAATTGGAGATACGGGGACACTACTCTTCTGTTTGTTGACAATATTGTCAGCTGAGGTGATGCATTCAGCATTCTCAATGGTTGTCGAGCTTGGGTTCAACACTGAAACTTGCTGGTTTTTGGAGCTGTTACTATCATGTACGTTTTTGACATGTTTGCCAATCAGGACAGGTTTTTGCTCCATTTTTGGAACATCATTTAAACTTTCAGGTGGCTCAGATTTAATGGGTCTGTCTGCTACAGTTTCGGTGAGATTTTCAGTTCCAATTCCGGTTCCAGTTCCAATGTCTTTACCTTTTACAGTTTCTGTATTTCTGGGTTGCATTGTGCATCCTTCTTTTCCATTTGAAACAAAATGACTTCATCTTCATCAGGAAGAGGTTCAGCTAGGGGTGTCTTGTCTGGAGTTTTCTCTGGTGTTACAGTCTTGGTACTTGGTGCAGCACTCTGAAGAATGCCCCATACAGTGAACAAAATACTGCTGCTGTCCAGTGGGACTTGGAGTTGTATTAGGCAGGAAACTGCCATGGGTGGGTGTTGTATATTGTGGCTGAGTCAGTTGTAATGCTGGTTGTAACTGATTTGGTACTTGCACTTGAGGAAGCTGTGGTGCTGGGTACTGAAGATACTGGACCTGACCAGGGGGAGCTGCTTGATGATATTCGATACCATCACTGTTGGATTCTAACAACACCACTTGCCCTGAGGGAGGAGCTTGCTGCACATGCTGGGTAGTTTGCAGGGTTTGAGCAGCTTGATAAACTAAACGCTGCCATGGTACCAACACAGGAACCGTAGATGCATAAAATTGATTTGGAATCATCTCCTAGTAAAAAAAAAGGTTATTTTCGACCGTCACTGTCTACAATGGTTGAGCGTCACTGTCGAGAGTACACATTAAGATTTACAACCTAATTATGTGATACCAAGTAAATTTAAAGAATCAACACAATGATTTATTTA
>JBCAUI010543793.1:0-10696 GCA_038406195.1 Haplosyllis anthogorgicola
TAATTTTATGGATTTACATGTTTTGGGGCCAAAATGATAAAAACTATACAGTTGTGACAGGCAAGTATACCAGTGAATAGACCACAAAATTAGTACAAAACTATTGGTTAAATAAAATAAATATGCCCGAGAGGCTTTCATCTTCCCCTTAATTCAATGCGGCATAAATCAAAGCGTACCAAGGGTTTTTTTCTGTTACCATAAACCTTTTCACACAATCTGATAACTTTTTACATTTATGCTTTGGGCTATGATAACTCGACAGAACTTTTGTTATTAACATCAATTAATCAATGTCGCCTGCTTATTTTGTTATTAAATTATGCAGCAACAAGCCAAGAAACATGTTAAGCAAGTATGCTTTCCACCACCGTGCTTTTTGCAGTTCTATTGTAATATTTATCTCATCGTTTACATTTCCCGACAGGTCTTAAATTAGTATTTTAATGAAAATGACATCCGGTATGTATTATTAATTTAGCTACAACAGTAGTTTAATGATGTGGTTTAATTTGTAATCTGTAAATTTACAATGATCCAAACTCATTAAGTAAGGCTGTCCGAAGTTCAATTATCGAGAAATTATGATATATTTTCCCGAAACCCTCTACTGTATATTAAACTCTTCGGCTATCTCATGAAATTACGGTTGTTTCAGAAAAAAACCCTAAAAATTCACGCCACGTTTGGGAAAATCAAAAACCCTAAATTGCTACATTTCAGATCATGAGCCACTTTGCCAACATTCAGTTTATCACACAAACGACAATAACCGTCATGAATATTCATCTTACGTTTACAAAACCATATTTCATGAATCAATGAGTAATGGTAGCTTAAAAATTATATTGTTCACATATCATGATTACAACTAGGCTTTTGATCTTTTGCCAGACCGTCCGGACCAACCGGACCAACTGTGTTATCCGGACCAACCAGATCACATTTGAGATAACCTTTGGTCTGATAAAACATGTTACAATATGATAAAGTACACTTTTAAGAAGCAAAAACTAACAGGAAACAACAATATAAACTAATTAATTATGATTACTTACAATTGTAAACACAAACATCTTTGATTACTTAAGCTGCTATGTTTACATAAGTGCAAACACAGATTTAGGAGTGTTTGCACATGTTACATAATACATAGATACTCACATGTTGATAACTTCCTTCTTCAAAGAAACCTAAATCTATCAGACAACCGCACGGTCCAGTTTGAATGTTATCAGACAACCGGTTGTAAGAAATGGAAAAAGATCAAAAGCCTACTACGTAATAAAAAGCACGCACGCACGGACTCTTCTTAACTGAAGGTTTTACGTTCAATATTAGACATGACAAAATACAACATATTCATATATGGCATAATATCGCATTGAAAATACATCTGACATGCGTTTAGTGATGTACAAGGCCAAAGGGCAATAACAATTGTGATGGTTAAGGTATTAATGTATTCAATGCGATTCAATAGGACCTCGAGCTACATATATTTATGGTAATATTATACAGGTAGAGGACTGCATACAATGATGTGCATTAATGCATCTTTATTGTAGAGTTAAAGCCTATAATTTTCGTTCTGTAAAATATTTCAATAGAAATATAATACTTTACTTTTAAAAGTAATGAAGATCTGATAAGAATTAAAACTGAATACAGTTCACATTTTGTACGGGTCAAAAACAAGTCTAGAACATCTCAGGACACTTAACTCTCGCCATTTGTAAATTGTGAAATGGGTCGTCAAATACATTAAATTTAAAAAGGACTGAAACTAGACGGCTTCCTAGTTGCTTGTCTACCAAGTGGAATAACAGTAGAATACACAGATACGTTGTTTGTGGGTGGCGTCCTAATTATTTTAACATAAGAAATTGTGATATTACGTTCTTTTTGGACGAAAGAAAATTTCCATGAACAGTCGAACACTGTTTGTATCAATTGCCTCACTAAAATCTATCACTTTGCTATTAGACATGTAGCCTGTGTTTGCTTTCTTCCGTTTTCCGCTCTTTTCTACCACGGATAATGGCTGATGTATTTGAGCGGATAACTATTTTGAGTACTACAGCATTCAGGCTGGAATATTTTGGTATGTGCATACATCTTAAATACCTACACTGGTGTACAAATCATAATAAATTTACAGCATTGCTCTCACCATATGAAAATTTTGAGTGATAATGAAGTTCATTGCTCAATCTTGGCGGATAAGAACGCAAAAGAGCGGAAAAGCAAAGAAAACATCCACAGGCTACATGTCTATTAGCTGAATGTTTCTTGTTTTGTCTAATGATATAACTAAATAATATGAAGAATTCTCCGAATATTGGGATCTTACAGTGTAATAGTATGAAAGTGGGTTTGCACTCAAGTGATAGTTCCACTCTGTCATTAAAAGCCATGAACAAAATCACCCATGGTCCGAAACAGTTGGTACCAATGGCCTCATAAAATGGACCTTGGCTCACAAGTAAAGGATATGAGACTGTAAAGTCCCCTTGTCCAGGACGTGTATGTGGGAGTGTCCTCGTATGTGGTTGTGTTGACTACCATATGTCACCATCATGCGGCGTGTTGCGAAAAAAAAAACAAGAGTCCAAAACAACTGGACTTAGAAGTGATGTCCGTGAATGAGAGTCAGTAGTTTAATATGGACGGTGCTGTAATTAATCATAATGATATTTACATAGATAAAAAGCCACGCCTTTTGGCTGTCCCAACAGACATACAGTTTAGTGTTAATTTTAGTGTATTTCGAAAAAAATTCATAAGGCCTAAATACTTTTGAACATGTCTGAGAATGCACTCCTGAAGGTAGCATTTGAGGATTTTTACTATCTCAGTTAATTGTTTCAATTACAGTTAAAAATACTGTTGTTAATTGTGAAAGACACACGTACCGTATTTATCCGAATTGGGGCACTCTCTCTGAGACATCCCCGTCTTTTTTTTGAGACAAAAATAACTAAGTCATCTCTGGTTAAACATATATTTATGGTCATTCTTTGCCAATAGTTTGTACAGATAATTAACGTTATTTTCTACTAAATAGACAATGGTAGATGTATGTGATGCAATAGATGTATACAATGTACAGCTGTTCTGGGAATTCTGCTTACGTCAACATAACGTAACGTCAATTTAAGATTATTATTACCAATGAGATTGATGCATGAATAACTGTTAGGGAATAAAGGACAACTATTTCGTTTTGTAGTATTATTCTATAGTCACGCGGCCAAAAGGCAGTCTCTTTTTTCCAGTGTTGCTGCTACAGCGCGGGCGCGCACCCAGAACTGGAGGCAGGGGTCCAAGGGTACCCCCCAAATCCCCAAATGGGAGACAAAATGCCCCTCATTTTTAAAAAAGAAGCAACAACACTGTGTTTTCTTCATGCCACCTCATCCCGCTATGGCTACTTTTGTGTCACAGATAGGTAGGAAATTTAATTTAAAGTTTTTGACACCTTAAAAGTTATATATATCCAAGCGAGATGGGTGACCTACAGGAAATTAAAATTTTAAGTGAATGTAATATTATTAAGGATTTTTTTAATGAAGAAGCTAGAATTACATAGGCCGGATAACTTTCCATGATATTTAAAATATGGTCTGGAATTTAATTGCAATACGATATGTATGAACTTTTTTAAATGTCCAACTTAATTTAAAATGTTTCCATACCAACTAACTTTTATTTGGGGTTTTTTTTCAAGTTTTTAAAATTTCATGATTTATTAAGACGCGAACGTAACCGTGCAAGCGATCAAGCACGCCAGCGACGGATCCACCCTGGCTTTGAAACCCTTGAGCAAAGCCACCTCAAATCTAAAACAGGAGGTTTTCTTGATTTGTTCTAAGAGAATTAGGCTAATTAGCCTAATCCTAGATAACAAATTGAGTTAAGAAAAACTAGTGTGTAGGCATTTTAACTTCTCAACCTGCATCCTAAATCGACCAGTTTCAGGTTGATAAATTAAAATGTGTGCAGGCGAGTTTTTCTGGACTCAACTTCTCTCTTAGAACTAATCAAGAAAAGCATTGAGTGTCTCTTAAATGGGTTTTAAATCCAGGGTGGATCTCTCGCCTGCACTCTTATATATGGAAACTTCATTATCATTGTATGTACACAATTTGAGTTGTTACTTTAATGCGACGTTATATGACTAAGAGTTACAAACAAGCTCTGAACTGACTGACTAGCCACTAGCCATATATGGTAATATACCGCCTGGGGAGGCTGGGGGACATTACATACGTAACATAGAGAATATGTTACCACTGATGGTACTCTCTCTGTCCCAGGCCAAAACTATGTGTCACCATATTGTGCACAAATCACATACTGTAAAACTGTCTTATTTGAGTAACTTTAAATCTGGATTTCAATTTAAATTAATTTGAGTAAAATTGTTAGATATTTTTATAATGGGTTAATTTATTCTTTTAAGTTGATAAGATTTCGCACCTGAATAAATGGGTGAATTCACTAATGTTGAATGTACTTGAAATACTTGTAAGCAAATGAAAACCGCGGCCACTTACACTTAATATTAGTTTCAAAATATTTTTACTAAAACATCAAAAAAATATTTATTTCAATTCTGTGTTGATAGATCAACATCCACTAGCAATGTGCAAAGCATATTTTCCCCCTAAAATAAGCAAAATCTAACAAACACATAAAAACACTTTTTCCCAGATAAATTGTATTGTTTTACATTAAAACTAATTGAGCAACAGTTTGTCTATGTGAAGTGGAAGTCCATGCACCTTTTTCCTATCTAGGTTCATATACATTCTTCCCTCCAGATATATGTTGTGTTGTCCTGCAAAAACAATGTCTCTCAGACCAAACCAGGTAAAGATATTTAATATTCTCTTTTTTCTCTCTCTTTCTTATAATATCTTAGGGACATGAAAGTATGCGAGGCTGGGCACTAGGATTTGTACTAGAGATGCAATAGGCAGATATTATTCATATAGTGTTGTCTGTTGTTTGTTTTCATTTGTTTCCTCAAGGCATCCTTGATAGTCAGTAATATTCAAGAGGGCTGGAGCTACTACTGCTTGTTATATAAATGTGTTATAGATCAGGTCTTGTATAGAGGGACATTTTTGGCTACCATTGTCATTCAAAACTAACTGAGTTGACCCTAATTGTTTTCATATGTGATAGATGATATTTACTTGGTTATATCATTGTATTCAAATCATCTAGTACCTGATAGTATTGGCTCTTGTGGTTTGACTTTGTTTACTATTATGCTTGCCTCTCTTTGTGAAAAAAAAGAATATTAAGTGTCAACTATCAAATATTCCTGTCTCAAAAAAGTTCAGGAATTATTAATGAAAAATGTCAACAACGGGAAATGTAAATGAAATAGTATTAGATAAAACAGTTGTAAAAGTTACATTAAGTAAAACTTACATTAAGACTTCAAAGTTTTTCTCTTGAGGAAAATCTCAGACAGTTTGTAGCTTCATGTTATTCATATGAAGATCTATCTGTATTGGGTCTGCAGTCAAAAACATAGTGAAAAAGAAACCATCATTAAAGCTATGCCTGGGGATATGTCTCTTGTAATGAAAGGAAGTCATCCCAGCTGGAAGTTTATTGTCAATATAGCTTCCATTTACATATACCACATATGTACACAGACAGAAAAAGAAAATAGCCTATTTTCTGCTGGGATAATTTACAAGGTTCAAAGAAATAAAAATATTTTCAGGTTGAGGTAGTTTTGTAAAGGTCAGGGAATTGAAGAAAATAAGGTTGCGTCTAAATACTTTCATTTCTTGGTATTTCTGATGTAGAGCCTCTAATTTGTCTGGACAATTTTGCAATAACAAACAACTTTGATTAAGAATTAGAAAGTTTACTTCCCTTTTCTGGCTAATAAGTATATTTTGCAACAGTAAACATGTGTGAAATGTTTAAATTTTCAATTTCAGTGATAGCAATGTAAGGATTATGGAAATGCATAGGTGGGAGGTGTCGCAACAGTGAAATGACAGACGAATTTTAATTTGGCTTGAACAAGTAGTTCTGGGGATTTAACTTTCATTCCATCATCCTTTACAAATGGATGACACCTCAAAGTAATCAAGCTTAGGATTCACAAATATTTCCAACAAAATTTTATGAATTTTACTTTCATTGCTGACAACATTTTCTTGAAAAAAAAAACCCCACCAAAATGTACCCGTGAGGAGTCACTTACAGTGCAATGACCTCTTCATTTTGCAACGGCAAACATTTGAAAAATGTCTGAATTTAACTTTCATTCCTGGAATTATTTGCTTTAGGAAAAGTTTTGTTGAAGGAAGCACACACAGACACGTGCCTTAAAATTACGTTAAAAATTGTGACGTTGCGTTATTTCAACATCAGTACAATTGCGGAGATAGCTGGATCTTTTCTTTTAATTGCATAATTTCTGTCTGTCAAATTCTTTTTTATTTTTATTATTTTATTAGACAGGATGTTTTGTCAGAAATCATTGACCCATGAAAGAGAAGGTTAAAATCTGTCTGTACAAGAGAATTCAATTGACAATCAATAGATTGTACAAATAATTGAATTGATTAGGTTCTGATAGATAGATGTTCAGTCACCATGAACTTAATCCAGTTACAAGCGCAAACAATTAATACCTGGTACAATCACCAATCAATAGGCCAGCAGTAACATACCAGTAGGCAATGTGTGCATTTGTTTATACAGCTAAACAATGGTATCTTACAAGTAGGCAAACTATTGGTATCCTACAAGTTAGCAAACTGTGCATTTGTTTACATAGCCAAACAATGACTGCATCGTCAAAATGGTAACAATAGAAACAAATGATGTGGAATTGATTCTAAATAATTATGAACACTTGATGACAAACAACAATAGAAATTGACTACTTGTAAATGCTTGAGTGGTCAATAAGCTAGAATTAAGTGGTACAGGTGTCTATTATTTCAAGTACATGTGTGCATTTAGTTAATAAAAGATTAATTACTGTTTTATTAGAAACCAAATAGTTGCATTGAAATATTAACATCTCTTGTGTGACATTGTTCCAGCAAAGAGTTTAGTTTATTTTGTTTATTAATATGACATTATAAAAAAATTAATGTAAAATTCCTATCATTGTTCTTTTCTCAAATGTATGGACAATAAATAATTTGACTTTGGTATTATACAATATATTTTCAATCTTTTGTTAGAAGATAAAATCTTGGCAATCACCAAACATTTTTTTGTTTCATAATACAATTTGGAATTTCTTTGTTGTACTATAACCTATTTTTGTGTTTACAGAAAAGGAAACAAATCTATTGAATTTATCTTTTGTGTAAACAACTGTTCTAATGTTGAATTGGCATGTAACCACAACACAACAATATGTCATGCAGTCAGGTTTATTTATGAACATAAATTGCATTATTAGTGTGGTAAAATATTTCCATAATTTTTTATTGAAAAATATTTCAGCTGCAAAAAAAAAAAAGAATTATTGCAAAAGAAAAAAACAATTGTTGTGTACGATTGCTTATCAGTATGTTGCTCTGAACTCTGGCTATGCTGAGGTGGTATTCTATTCAGTGTTTTCATTAATTTTCATGTTTATGCTTATTTGTCGTGTTGGTATATCCGTTAACCTTTGCACAACAAGACTTTAAGTTTTAGTAGACACTATTTTAGTTATGACAATGATTTCTGACAACTTTGAAGGGAATTGTTGATCAACTACACCCTGTTTAATACTTCTTGCAGGGATTACCTTAATGGTAGTCCGCCAGTCCTTGGCCACCTGATTTTAGCTACGGACTAGCCAATTTTATGTCTCACTCGTCCAGATGGACCACCAAACAATTTTTCCCTCATGAAAAAAAGTGAGGAAGCAACTCTGGAAATACTTGCCACTCAGACCAGTTTAATTGGATCCAGACTAGTAAAAATTGGATGTGGTAGTTTGGATAGACCAGTCCTTTTGAAAGCTTAAGGAAATCCCTGAATTCTCGTCATTGAGGGTTTTTTTCTTATTTCAATCTCAACCTAATCTACCTAATTTTCCGGGCACGTGAACTGTCTGATTTTTAAACCGATATTTATCACAAGACAATTTTTAGTTTAGGTCAATACAATTTTTGTCCAATGATGGAATATTGTTCAAGACTAAATTCAGTCCTTTTGCCAAAAAATAGCCAAGAAGCTTAGATTTTAATTGATTGCAATTCAAACACAAAAGGTTAGCAATAGAGGAGGTCAATGATGTGTCTGAAAATTTTGGTAAATTAGGTAGATTTCGTAAACGAAACTAATAAGAAAAACCTAAATGCCACTACTTTGCTCACTAAAGTGCAGAGAAATCTCGTTACGTAACACTAAGAAGAACTGTTATCCGGCTGCACCTGCCTCTAAAAGCACGCTCTAACGCCGCTTTTGGTCACTACTTGAGGTCATCTCATACACAATACACCCTGCCATTAGTCCCCGCTAATCGAATTACACGGGCTTCTAATAGAGAGGCTAAGCAACGTGTATATTTAATGTCACAATACGAGTATGGATATTTTAACTAAGATGAAGCCGTGAGAAAATTGTTGAATAGAAAAACCCCAAATCACCCAGAAAATGGCCAAAATAGAAATTTAAAATTGCCTGACGTTTTTCTTAAGATATCATCTTGATTTGTCTCCCAGGCTTTCTTGAAAGAACATCCATGAAAAGTTATCAAATAGATAGGAAGACGACGTAACCTCGTCTGATCAACACAATTCAGATTGCCGAGGTGGAATCTGGCGATTTCGTCTTCTAAGGTTGACAATTGACATGATTTAAAGTAGAATCTAGTCATTTTATAACGTGACGTGACCATTCGACGTGCCGTGGTGCCTGACCTCACTAACAGATTGAGTTACGCTGTTTTGTAATGGGTTTTCTTTGTGTTGGATGCGCGGCATGTTAGCACCGTATGCGGAGGGGACAGAGAGACAGCTGAGGCACACGTAGCGTAGGGTACAGCAGGATTTACAGCGTGTCTGCATAAACTACATGGTCAAAAATTTAGTGGGCGTGCAGCAATTCATTGTGTTAAGCGGCCCTGGAAACCTCAATGCCTGTAAGGGGCGCACGCTCCTAGACCAGCGCGACAGCCTAAACGGCCGTTAAGGAAGGGACCGTGTAGTTTATGAAGACGCGCTGTTATACAGGTACAGGATAGGCTACCTTGAAGGATGACTACCTTGCTTAAATACCCTCTTGACTTGCGGTTTCTAGCCTCCCCCAAGGAATTAGAATTTAAAGGGAATTTTTCAGTGATTTAAGTTGAAAAGTTTCGTGTTGTTGTAACAACCTCTGTTGATGATGAAGTCATTGTTGAATGAATTAATAAAAGTGTGAAAGTGGTTTAGGAATTCTTAAGAATTCTGACACCTGACAGGAGAACTCACCGAATCAATGTGAGCCATCACCTTGTCAGTGATGACGGTGTTGTTGTTACTTCATCCCTCGAATATTACGAGATAAAATTCATTGGCGGATCCAGGGGGCGCTGTTGCCACTCGCCCCCTCAAACGGTCCATAATTCTTTCATTTTCATAGGGCCTTTGGAGGAAGATATTAAAAGACGCCCCCTCCAACTACCTGAAGGCGCCGGGGCACCCCCTCCAAAAAGAAACCCTGTATCCGCCCCTGAAATTCACTAGAAAGTTGTTTTGTCATTCCTTAAACAGTTGCAAGTTGAGATGTAAGAAAAATCTGCAACGAATAGGACTTCTTTAAATAGTCACAAACAAAATATTCTCCAGCAGGGCTCGCTGTGAATAATGGTGTCATTTTCCCCGAGGGGCGGGGAGTGAGCATGTGAACCCTTAATATCGGTCAAGTATAACCCCCTAATATCTGTGAGGTAGCGGTCAAGAGGTGGCGAGGGGGCGGGAGGGCAGGGGACAGGGGGCGGCCCCGTGTCAGTGTCAATGTGTTGGTAGATGAGACAGGGCTATTGTTCCGTGTGACAGTTACTGCGGTTGTCACACTAACGACGGCCTGTATTTTATTTATTTGGTACATTACCTATGAGTTTGATGAATCTTACAGACTGAAACGCATGGCAAATTTCTCATGTTGAAAGTTAAAGTTAATTGAACTTGATATACCGCAGTTATCACCAGCTACGGTATCAATTGCGGTTTACAACTTTTAACTTCCCAGCCAGGAACTCACCTGAGAACTTGCCCAACCTTGGTGCAAGTATCCCGCAAGTGAGCCATCATCTCATGGTGATGCAATCAGGTGTGGCTCCACATGGCGCCATCTCTGTCATCCCACATAGGACTGGTACCAATTTTACACCTTGATCTGGTGTATACAAATTTGTCACAACATCTTTGTTGTTAGAGGAATAGTTACTTATGTTTTTTAACTCTGTGGACTGAGGTCCATATTTTGCTTCAGACTTGGGGTGACTCTGCACATTGGTTTTAAGGTCGGGGGGAATCAGTCAGTTCTGATTGGCAGGGTTACCATACACCATTGTCATAAAGCTAAACCCTTATTTTCTGAAAAATCTGTTTAAGTTAAACAAACAGAACGACAAAATAATAAGGTTTTCAAGTGTGACAATCCCAATGTATTGGTTCCAGGAGATGAGCTATTGTTGCATGTGAAAGTTATTCTATCTGGTCTG
>JBCAUI010543804.1:0-23133 GCA_038406195.1 Haplosyllis anthogorgicola
GGAAAGCAAAATAAAATCAGAGTCTGAGTGCACTATTTACGAACTCGATGAGTTGATAGCAGTGTGAGATTTGAAACTTAAAGTAGAGACAATAAAACAGACTGACCATTTTTAGAGATATTTAGACAATAGTATAGTTTCAAGATTGCACCGCTACAACGCAACAAAACTTCTTTCATCTTTAATAACTGTTTGTGCATGTGATGAACCGGGCTTCCCGTCCGTTTATTGCAATCATATCATAGCTCTTGACATACATACTTTCTTGGTTTGTATTGATAGTGTATTTACACTTACAATAATAATCATCGTCAAGTAGATTGTGAAGCCAATCAGATCAGTCAATGAAAGCTATTACCACAATAGTATATTTGCTGGGAAAGTTAGGGACGGATTTCACTATCACATTTGCCCACCATATGTGTATCTAACACATAAGATCGATGAACTTCTCATTTTACCGTGAATGACGATCAATAAGCAATTTATACTCAATGACATTTCAACTGCTGAAAAAGTCTGTGACTGAGATTACCTAGCATCAGCTATTTCTACCCTTCGATCAATTATTGAAACAGATTAGAGGCAATTACGTCGTTATCATATACGCACGGAAAGTTTTCAAAAGGAAACTATGTTAAATCGGTTAAAGATGGCGCAGTTACAAGAGTATTCACAAAATTAGTATAGTGTCAACAATTAGTAACCATGTCGACACACCAGTTCATCAAACGTAACTCTTGGTTACCCCAAACAAACGGGACGGGAGATGTCTTAGTTCACTCTACCCTATTCGAGGAGTAAACTTTGACAATATGGTTCGGATACATTTTTTGACTTTAAAGCTGATTGCTTTTTACATCGCATATTGTTCAGCGCAAGATTTCAGAAGTAATATTGCGGTTCTGAAAGAAGAATATCAGAACGGATTTGGACTTAGCCCGTCTTGCAAGACCAAGGTAACAGAAATTAACGTGTAATACTTTTGCAATTTATCTGGGTAATTCGAAGTCTTCAGTTGGCGTCAATTTGTCCCGAACTGAATGTGTTTTATTCCTTTAATTGCAGACTGTTACGGGTTCCAGTGAAGAGGCTTGCGCCCTGCAATGCTTGGGAGAGACTTGGTGTAAATCTTACAACGTAAAACCAACAGAAGCGTTGTGTGAACTGAACAGTGAAAACCATCTTGCAGAAAATTGTCAAGTAATCAGTTCCTCTGGTACAAGTTATCAGTACTTTAAACCGGTGAGTTCAACAAACAGTCAATTTTAATCTGACATCAGGAAGAAATCCTTGAATTTCAAAGAGGTTATTTCGAAAGTTTCGAAAGATTTCATTTGACTCGTGAAACTAACCATTTTCTGTTATACAGATTACAGATGCCATGTTTTCTGACATTTGGAACCCTGTGACCGTAAATGGTAATGTGGATCATCCAGTCCGAGTTTTCATCGGTGACACTGTGGTGACTTACATGAGAAAGGACAATATCTCTTCCACAGACCCCCTCGACGCTATTCTACCAGGCTACGCCAAAAACCGTGTTGACGCCCTAATGCAATCCAGAAATGAAAATGGCGAGAACACACTTTACATATTTCTAGGTATGATTTCCATCCAAAGTGATACAGACACACCACTACGACTGAAACATGAATACAGTGAAATTTGTATTGGGCGGACTCCCCATTTTGTTTTCATGAAAAACAACAGGTTGGCCCAATGGCCCAATGCAGATGTTACTGTATTTAACATTTATTATTTTACTATTATTTTACACAGCATGCATACCTCATACGCTTTACTCACTCAGTATGTTCCATTTAATCACTTACATCAAAGCAACATAGATGACATGAAATTTTTTGAGCAATTTGCAAACCAACTTGAGACGTTACCGATCAGAAATTACTGTTAAGCTGTTCACTGATTCTACCGTGAGGTTAAATTGTCAAATTTTAATTTGCGTCATCATTCTAACATTCATTGTAAGCCGTTATATCGCATTCATCGTAGGTAACCAATACTGGACTTACACCGGAACAACTGTGAGCGCTCCGCAAGACATCGCCACTGTGTTTGGTGAATCGCCCCCGTTTAGTCGCATTGACTTGGCGATGATGAAAGGCGAAAACACGATCATCGTTGAGGATGATAAAGCCTACACGTATAGGTCTGAAGGTGGAAACGGTCTACCTTTAAGCCTGGAAGACTCTGTCCCAAAACTACTGAGTGAAGTGAACTTCCCATCAGGGGCTCAAGCTTCTCTCCAGAGCGCAAGTGAAATCACCAATGGGATAGTAAACGTGATGAAAGACTTTAAGATCTACAAGTACCATTTCGATTCTAGAAGCATCAGCGAGGTCGTCTCCATTGCAATTCCATAAATTGTACGAACCAGAAATGAACTCCAGGAAAACACACCGACGAAATGACCGAAAGGTAGAACAATGACTCTGCAGACACGCAAATAAATTCAGACACATTTCCAAGAATTACAAAAGAGATGACTTCCATCTGTTTATGTGCTTTGGAGGCACAACTGGGTTTGTACCCGGTGTTTTTATTACTCTTTCGTTTGGTTTCAAAGCCATGGGATCCGCTAAGTCAGGTACCTTTTTTTAATATCATGCAGTGTAAAGTATGCTCGATCTGGGGGTACTCTCGCTTTTTAAGCGAATGGCTTGCCAATGATCCATGGTCTCCTGCTTTGTAGAAGTTATATTCACACATTTATCAAGCCACAGAAGAAGTGTTGCGGCAAATACATGTAATATGTGGTATGTAAAACATCAGCTGCGATTGATGACTGGCTTATTTATGTACATAATACAAATTTATAGAGTTCTTCCTAAAAACAACCACGCACACAGAGTTTAGAGTTAAACATTAGATTCACAGTTTAGTATTTTATTACTGCTGAGCATAGCCAGAATTAACCAATGATATGTTTGTCAATGTCAATAAATAATAATGAAGACGCACTGAATGACAGTAACCTATCTGTACAGTATAATAGAATAAAGTACACTATTTAACAAAGTGTAATTACTTTTTTGATTACGTTCACCAAGTATAGGAATACTCATAAGTTCGGCGGCTTTCAGCAATCTCTTCAGTTGACTTCTGCTGTTAAAGATTATTTACTTCTATTATCTACTTCTATTTAATCTGATTCTACCAATTTCGGCATCAGTAATAATGACTTCAAAAACCATTATCATGTGCAAGGCGGGTTCCGTTAAAGCGATATTGCCTTAATTCCGCAGTATGAAAAAACATCAGCAAAAAGTGAAAGGAAAATTACCTTGTTTTTCCAGCTCCTCCTAATCCAACGAACATGAGTTTGGTCCTGTAACAAGCCACAGATCCCTGAGACAACCTCTTCATGTAGGCGATGACCGTCTTCATACCCTGATTTATTATCTCTCTGGGTGGCGTCTTCAATAACAGGCAACCGTCAACTGCCAGCACTGTAAGGCAATCGTGGAAAAGAGGTGATTGTCATGTACGACTGACAGATGGACATTTATGCTTCTTGAGAATATCAGATACAGATTATCTCGCTTAAGGGAAACTGAAAAAGTTCCAGCTAAGCAGAAATTCGAATTAAATGTTTATTTTACAACACAAAACCTCAGGATGGAACATTTCGAAAGGTTCAAGATAACACTAAATTTGCATTATCCGGATTTGAGCTAAACAAGATCACCTGTACTTCTTTGTCGATTCCAACATTTGTTTGTTATAATGTTTAGCTTTCATGAATAAAAATAACTTCTGGTGTTCATATTCTCTTGTGAGTGATTACCAAAATATCGGAAAGTAAACATAATACAAGGCAACTGAACAAAAACTTTGAGATACCTTTGAGGTTTGATTTCCCAAGGTTTCCAGATATGCTCTCCAGTAGTGGATTGTGTGTCAGAGTAACTTTCTGAAGCCTAAACAATTTGGAGATTTGTTCAGGGACGCACGTCATCGCGGTGTAACTCAGAGTCAGACATCGTAGGCTTCTCAGTGGGTACAATTCGGACGGAAAACCACTTGCGTTGTCTGTAACAGTAAGTTCATGAAATAAGGATTCACTGTAAATTAATTCATCAATTGTGCCATAAATAGTACCTGGCGTCACGAAAATGGACAATTCCGTAACCAGAATCTGAATTACTTTCCCACGCCAAAGTATTGCATAGCTCTCAATTATCTCAAACTATTCTTTATCTTTCTGTTCAAATAACCTGCAATACTTTCTGAACTCTTCTCAGTTTACCGTGTCGGCCGAAGAAGTGTCTCAGTTTCTTGTAAAGCTAACTACTCTAAAAAACAGAATACAAGACTTCTAGTCTATAAACGGCATGCTGGTTGAAGATAATTTACCTTCAGTCGGTTCTAGTCTCTTAAAGTGCTTAAATACTTCATCATTAAGTGCTTCTCTTTCTTCTTGTGTATTGATACTTCCGTCAGAACTGAAGTCGCTTCTAGTGAACATCGCTATTTTCTCCTATAAAACCAAAATGTAACTTAGCAACATTTTCTTATTAGTACCATACAATTTTCAAAATCTCCAAGTGTTGTAAAGCTCACATAATTGATACTGCCGACAAATACAGGGATTACAACAAGGTAGAGAGATAAAACTATCAAGTGTTATCTAAGCAGGTATGTGTACGCAGACGTCAACACTGTGAATATCTTGTGCACCTTGGTTCTGTGCATGTTTTAGGAGATGCATTACTCCACTGTCGAACTGATTATCAATCAGCAAAGGATTAGTTTACCTGATCCGAGAGAGTTCGGAAAGCCATGTGATTGTCACACCAACTCATCCATTGTTCCTGTGACATAATGCGGTGATGCGTTTGTCCGTAAGTGAATGGAAAGGGTACTCCCATCAGTCCAAAGTAGTCCAGAAACTATAAATCAAATAACTGCTATTAGCTGTATCCAATATCATGACAGCACACTCCTTCCATGTCGAACATTGCGTAAAATTTTATTAAGATTAAAAACAACAAGAAATCCTTTCCATTTTCTTACCTTCAGCTTTGAAAAGCTCTTTGGAAGCTTGTGAATGAGAGTAAACTTGAAGCCAAGTGTGTGCAAACTTTCTAAGTTTCCAAAATCTTCTGGCAGTTCTCTTATCAGAGTGTTTCCTGCTAGGAGTACCTGTTCAATTAAAGATCACTGGTGTCAACAACTATGTAAAATGTATCTTTATTGGTTAAAAATGTCTATGTAATGATACGCTCTATGATTTCCCGGTTATCTATGTATCGCTGTGTCACTGTGTCCGTTACTTCTCTGTTTGATACTGAACAAAATGGACAAGATTTACATGCACTTTACATTCCAGTGGGCCATGTCTACATAAACACTTCACCTTCAATTTATGGAAATGTGTAAAGAAGCTGGGAAATTCAGTGACAGGGTTGCCACTTATGTCTAGATTTTCCAACGTGTTTTTGAGATCCAGCAGGTCCTCGTGGAGATTCGTCAATCTGTTTAGAGGTATAAGAACTCGACTGAGGAGCCGACACCGAGAGATTCCTTCAATGCTTTCCAAACTACAGTCTTGGAAATTTATGCCCTACAATATAAGAATGAGAAAATAACATTTACAAAAAACAAGTTCGGTTACCAGATTCAAGTTTGAGTGATAAATCAATTTCAATTTGTCTACGTCTCAAAGTTGGAACTTGCATTATATTGTTATGTGGCACGAAAACTGAACTACTGGGAAAAAAATGAAATTTATGTAAAATTAGATCTATGCTCACCTGTAGATTTGGAAATGACTTCATTATCATGGGAAAATGTTCCGATATGTTGATATGTGATAACATGAGGTATCCTATGCAATCGCTGTACATTCGAACATTATCCTCCTACAATAGCAAGATAGCATGAAAGCACACACCTAATAATAATAATTTTTTTACACAATAATTAGTTTGAATGTTCATGTACAGACGAATACTGTTTTCTTACCATCAACAATTTCAACTGAAAGTCATTCAACATAATCTTATTTCTCAATCGGACATGTGTTGGGCATCGTTGGTCAGTTTTGTTCTTTCCTTTTCTTCCTTCTTTTGTTTCAGGTAATATGTCACCAAAAGCATGTATGAACATTGGCATCATCGCATCAAGCTGTGACTTCATTGCTTTGGTTCTTTTCGATTTGTGGTACACTACCTACAAACAAAAAATAATTAAATACTTTGCTCAATCAAAAATGGTATCTGCCGACGTGGTCACACTTTTTCCAATATTTGACTCCCATGTTATTATGTAAAGTACATGTATAAAGTTAAAGGTAACAATAAGATCGCAAACCCTTTGTTTGATGCATTTCTGCAGCAATATCAGTGTGTGGTTGTATACTCCGAAGAATTCTCGAAGTCTTTCTGTAATCTGAGAGAAAAAAACAAATACAATTTTTAAACGTCATTGACACACAGATGCCAAATGGTTGAACTTTGATTCAAATTCAGTTTAAATACATAATGTGTAACACACAATATACTTGAAATGTACCTCAACAAAAATACAAATATCTGAAAGTATTATATTACTACATATGCATGCCGCCCATTGACACATTATTTCGCAAAAGCAAAGAGAAACACATTTGTCTCAATTCACTTCCAAAATAAATTTAAACTTTTAATTTAATCATTACACTGAAGTCACAATTTACCGATCACCTTAAAATTGCTTAAAATTATGTTGTGTATGGTGTAGGCAGTACATGTTTAATACACATATATCTACACATTTCGGTGAAACTAACTTACTAGTATCTGCAAACTACATGAAACTTACGACAGCGACAAAATTAAAGTATCTTACGTCATGAAGCTGCATGACGCATACATTGCTTGCTAAGCAGAACATTAAAAACTGTGCGTCAAAACGCATCAACACCAATAAGAACAAAAATGAGAATGCTTATTTGAAATTGATAACTAGTTGGCTGGCACAACGATGGTTTAGTTTTGATAAAGCTGTTTTAGTCTTGGCAGGTTGGTGAAAAGGATGGTCGAGTAAGGGTGACAAAAAGAAAGTGTGCTTGGGCCACATTCATTGAGCACGAAGAGCAAAATTTAAAGCACACATATTAATTCTTCCTTAAACCAGATAAACTTAACTTTACACCTACCTCTTCATGGGGTACTACAGCGAATTCGCCACTCTCTTTTTCCTTAAATTTTTTATTTAAAATATCTATTAATATGGATCAATCATGATAAAAAATATACATAAGACATGAATTGCATGGCGTGGCAAATATGTATTCATTATGACAGATCTAGGTATACCTGTCTCCAAATTGGAAATCAGAACGGTACAAGGTATCCTTCCTACCTTTAATTGTTTCACTGTCTCCCAGTATTCCGAATCCAGTGGGTCGTGTTTGAGCGTGGGGATGTAGTTGATTATATCATCTGGGAGGAAGTGCTGAAGATGCAAATAGAAAAAAAATCAGATTTTGCATAGCCAATGTCCACAATGTTAGCACAGAGGGATAATAAGTTACTAATGTCCAAATAGTCGACTGAAAGATAGTTAAAATGTGCAGAGTTTATTACCTTCTTTCGCAGGAGAAAGTGTATGTTCAGCAGCATATCTTCCATTAGAGGTCCACCATGCAGAATGTTATCGATCACCTCTGATGTGCTCACCGGTGCCGGACTTGTCTTCCTAAAGTGAATATCTCGAGCAAACTCATCTTGTGTAGCTACAATAAAATAAGTTTCCAAAGTAATGGTTGACATTTTGTTTCCCATGAAATTTCACGCAACTTTGGTTGATTCGTCATGAATAAGGAGAGTTGTCAAATTTAATTGAACAATAAAATGAATAAAAACCTAATAATATTTGAAATTATAATGTTTGAAATTGACTCCTGATGTTTATTTTACCTTTTTATGACATACCCGTGCTACTCGACGCAGGTTCTACTATAAGTACCTGATAAATAATACCCTAGACCATTATGGTCATTTGTGAGTACAGATTGCAACACAAGGACTGACGTTTCTTCAAGGCAAAACACGTTATATTTGAAACTATTTACCCCAGCCGACTCCACGACAGAGCAAATGTAGTGCCTGATTGTTCCAACTCTGTACATGTTGTCTGGAAGGGTTCATCAAGTGCATTAAATTCATGTTCTGTGGTAACAGAACTGTAGCTGGATAATTTGTAAGCACTCGAGATTTCCCCTCGCGTTGCATGAGCATTTGATGACATACCTCCATTACTACAATATAAATGCACATGTACACATTAAAATCTAGTAATTTCGAAATCTGTCACATGACTGATACGAGGGCTAAAATTTCTTATAAACTATGAAACTGGACATTATGTGGCATTTCATTATAATGGAAGTGGTGGGACGGGGGTGTCAACCTTTCATATTTATGCATTTATGCTCTTACCTTGTGCACTGTTGCAATTTGTAGTACAGAACTTTGGTTCATGTATTGTTAACCCCAAAAAGGTAAACGATGTCTGAAAGTAAAATGTGACCGAGAAAATAACAGTGTCGAGGAAAAGACAAAGTCAATAATGTACACTGGTTAAATTGGATGCTGGCATCTAAAACAAATGCAACGAAGGAAGCCAATTACACTTGTTATTTTGTTCGTGGCAATAGTGCCAACAGCTTCTTCACCGTGAATTTTCTCGCAGCTAAGTAACAGTACTTTCAGTAATATATGTGCATGTAATGTACCGACAGGGAGGAAGTTACCTTTAACTCATGCAGATGAGGAAACAAACCAAAGGCAGCAGGCGCAGCACTATGTGTGTGTATATAATCCTCCAACTGTGATTGAGTCTTCAGGATCTCAGAGAAATACATGACAGATATACCCTGCGTGTACCAGTTGAGTGGCAGAACATCTCCTGTGTTTACTGTACAGAATGAAGAACTTCCTAATGACTCAATGTTTTGTCCAACTACCAGCTGATCAGCAGAAATTCTCAGGACCTGGAGACGCAAATGAAAATGTCGTAGAAATTGCACATCCCTAAGTCAAGATTTTCATTGTAAAGCAGCGATTTATCCATTACCATAGCCTTGTACACTACCCTGCTGCTAATTAATTAATTGGTGTTTTGTTCAAATAATTTATTTTTTAACTAAATCAATCTTTCATACTTGTCCCAAAGTCCACTGTGACGCAAGTTCTGTTTTATACAACAGAGATGCTCCAAGAGGAAAATGCTCTGCAGTAACGAGAGGATACGTCGGGCATGCTACGATGATTTCGGCTGCTATCGATGTGTTCTTCGTTTCCCGTTTGTCGTCCTCTTCCTGTGTTTCTCCATTAGAGTTTTCTCCATCATTCGGTAACGTTTGGTCGATAACAAGGGCAACATGTACTCTGTGATGCACTAGATCGACCTCGTCCAGGACTTCACCATTCTTGTGCAACTGTATCACCAGATTTACTGCACTTCCCTAAACAGAACACCATAGGATAGAGTTATTTGAGTCAGAATCATTAGTCTGTCACGCATGTGCCAACAGACTAAAATCAACTGGTAAGCAAAATCATCTTTGAGGTGAAACGCAGGTGAAGACCAATCCGCGATGGTTCACATTGGCATGGTGCGGTAGGCTACTTTTCCCGCCAGGGAAAGAATTCTCTCGTTTGGAACATTAACAACATCACAATTACCTCGGTTGTGTAGACTGTATTTGTTCTAGGAACAAATTTAATTAAGTACATAATTTTGTTCTCATCTTTAATTCAAGCGAACTGTTTAATAACTATTTCTCTACCTCAAATGACGTCTCTCTGACAACTTTCAGAGTGAGCTTGTCTCCTCTCTTAAGCTTGTAATTGTCATTCTGATCTAGGTCAGTTTCTGCAGTTTTACCAGGCTTAATTCTCTTTATAGTTCCTTTCAAAGAATCATACACCATACAACATGCTTCATGTTCGAGCATCGTATCTTCCAATATACTGAAAAGAAAACTCAAATTTAGTGACAATGAATCACTTTTCAGCAGAATATGAAAATAATACTCTTTAGCATTAAGGTATTACTGTGTTCACCAACCTTTGCTTCAGGTAATCCAAATCTCCGACAGCTACCAGTTTGATGTCTCCAGGTTGAGTAACGAGAAATTCACATGACATAACACCACATAAAAATAGTGGCTGCCCCAGTTTAAACACTGATCTGTGTAACTTCGTTCCTTCACTGTTGTCATTTCTGAAATACCAAAAAGTTATTATCCCGTTAAACATTTGAACGTTTCCTTTGCTGACATTTACATATTGATACATATCAAGATAGTTTTTTTACATGCTAATTGAAAGCAAAGTACCACAAAGTCATTACCCTAAAACTGCAGCCCCAATGTGATTGCCTTTGATGTACCCAAGTTTGTTTCCACTATTCATCTCAAAGCAGGCAAAAGCAGATGCTGGTTTGACACAAGATTCCATTCCCTAAAATAGGGATTATATAATAGTTAAGACAAAAATTAACAGAAATATTCACACTATGACCTCAATACTGCCGCTCATACCATTGTTGTAACAAACATGCAGAAATATTTGAAATAACGTTGGTTTGTTTTAGCCCTCATGTACTTATTTTAAGACATTTGTAAGCTTGTTCTACATAATATACAAACCCAAAGTTTATCCATTGCTACTTTGCTGATTTTACAGTTGGAACATCTCCAGAATGTTACGTTGGGAACTTCCTTCAGACCGCAGAGCAAGCTGTACGGGCTTAATCGGATTTTCGAACTCTTCTCACCACTTCTACCGTAGTAATCATGGAATGGAAGATATCGCTGTCGCCCTGTTAATGCAGCAAAATTGTTGTCATTGGAAACAATTGGTACAATAATAAAACTAGTTTTCATTTTTGGGGCCACTGGTACCCTCATGTTTCAGACTTAGGATGACTATGCCTGTGTGTTTCAAAACTAAGGCAGATCTGCCTGCATAGTGGGCACAGTGAAAATGGAAAACCCTAGGTTATTGATCTCCCTCCCCTGCCTTCCACTCCCACCTGGACTTGGAACACCATCAACTGTCACTAAGGGCTTAACATTCCAATGTAACAAAGCACATTTATCTGACAGCTTTCGTTGTCATCACAAATCAATCTTAATACATTAAAAATTAATTTGTCCTGTGACCAAACTCAGAGCCCTCTACCACCCTCACAACGAGAAACGCAGTGGATAGACCCTCATAATCTGAGGATGTTCCCCATTTTTGTAAAAAAAAAAAACACCTCTCTCTGAATCATTTAAACAATTTAACAGTTTCTAGGTGTCGAACGAGGAAGACAGTTTGCAGTTAATTATGAACCTATTAAAAGTCGAAATTCATCAGCAGTTGGTTGACTGTCATCCCCACACTGTGGACAGTGTGGCTTAAATCCTAGTTCCTTCTGAATGGACGTCACAGGGAATGTGTGTGGAAAACCACGTTGCAAGCAAGCACCAACACATGGAATTCTCGTCTGAAAAGAGTTCAATACATAGATCATAAAACACTATCGCTATGCCACATCCTACTGTACATGTATTATATCAAATACGGTAGCTAGTATTGCCTGATTGAAATTTGTGTCATAAATCTATCTATGGTTCATTTAAATAGTACAATGCTTTAATTGCTGTATGTAATACACCTCACATCTATGCTAATTATTCTGGATCTCAACTTACAGTATCAGGTCACCCAGTGTATATGTGATTTGCATAACAACTAGTGGGAGTGTTGCTTGAGCTGTGGTGCTGAACACAGTGTTTTTGATATTTTGTGCAAATCTTACATCCAAGAAGGGAAGGTGTGCAAGGTGCCAAGACGTTGGCACTGGTACTCACAAATTAGGTCAATTGGGTAGATCAGACGTGATTACAAATTGGACCTGATGCTGTAGGCAAGTGAGACCCAGAGCCTCCTGAGGTTGAAACAATTGTGCATTGATATCTTACTGGATTTGACTGGAATAAAACTACACTAACTGCAGACTTGATCTTTTAGGTTTATAAAAGTGCGATTAGAGGAATGAAACTGGATGTCTCGAAAATACTATACGATCACAAATATGTGTCAATAGTTGAATACATGCTGTTGCAGCTAAGGACATCATTTGTATGTGAAGTGATTATGCACTATTTAATTCATTTACTTACTGTAACGGCCAAGTACTTGTACTGATGTATAATGCAGTCAATTATTGTGAGATACACACTAAGAACACTCCACATGTAATCTTGAATCTTATACAATGAGTACGGCCCTGGATCCTCCTCAAACTTTGTGCAACGAACTTGAATTTCAATGCTGCTGGAAACAAGAGCTGAAAAGGCAAAAAAGAGAAGCAAGTTTTTGTCAATCACTATGAATAATTGGGACTTGGTAGTGACGACATTTGAATCAACACAGCTTACTCGCATGTATGTTCTTCTTGATTTGTATTTCAGCAGCTCCATGTCGCATTATTCCACCGTAAGATCCGACGTGCAATGGTTCAAATACCTGCACACATTCCTTCAATACCTACCAAATAAATGCGGACTCAATAGAATCTCACGAGATAATTATTGCCATAGTATCTTCAAGACTCTCGACTTCATTGTTTTATGAATCACAAATAACATTGCTGATATCGATCCGTACCTGAGCCATCAATGCTGGTGGAAATCCTACGTTAAACAAGTATGTGTACGTCAGCTGCATATCAGTCTTGTTGTAACTTTCTGTTTCCATATCCGGCCAGAAATCTTTCTGCAATAAAAATAGAATTATGTGCTTATGATTACATTTTAATTGAAAACCACTTCACATAATTTTAGCAAACTTCCATTGATATTACCAGGTATAAATTTTATACAGAACACATACCCTAAATTTTATACAGAACACATACCCTAAATTTGTAACTCGACAGTTTGCCTTTATCCAGTGATGTTCGAAGGTAGATCTTCCGATTAATGGCAGCAAAGGGAACCAACGTAAATTCTTCAGCAGGCTTGTCTTTTGTAAACAGGTTTTTGTGTACGTCAATCAATACACCATAGTGTCGCAACAAATTGATGGTCAGTTTTGACTAAAATAATAAAAATAAGTTGAAAAGTAACCATTGTACTGATCAACATTGTGGGTTACAAAACTTCCACAGTGACTATACATTGTAGATGGAACACTTCTGATGTACGTGGATTAACCAATAATTAATATGATGATTTAATTTATTTGACCAATTTGATTTTTCAAAGACTACATGCTTCTTTAAAAGGAATGTAAAGTAGAATTTAACAATCCAGTGCTTTATGTGGCCACCTGGCATTTACGGCCACTTTACATTATGAGTTAGGGTAAGGTGGTCACTCAAAACAGGTTCAACCGTACTTTCTAAAAGTGAGATTTGTGTAAATTACGTGAGAAGTATAATCTAGGCCAAAAACATAATCACCTTCTTGTCACTAGTATCTGCAAACACCTTTTCTGCTAATATCTGGTGGTTAAGTAGAGGAACCATGCTATCTAACGCCCGAACTTTTGAACCATTCCACAAGTGTTCGTCTCCGCAGGACATCCCAATTCTTTCAAAGGAGGTCAAAAACCATTCAGTATCTGTAATCAGTGGCTGGTCATCAACGTCAGGATAAAACAGTATTTCTCCCTGAAAGAGAAGAATAAAATGACCGCCCAATGAACATGTAACTTGTGGGATTGTTAATCTTCAAATCGGCGAATAAAGACGATAAAATAAAGATAACTTAATAAAGATTCCATGATTAACTGACCAGTACATGTAGTTTCTCCAATATGTGACCCACGGCCTGTTTTGGTAAAGAACACTTAAATTTCACCATAAATTCATTCAAGGTCAATATTTTTTCGTCTTTCATTTTTCTCGTTTGTTTCGCAACGTTGATGTACTCTTCTGAGTGACTGAAGGCTTCTTCTTTACGTTCTAGACACTGTTCATTTAATTTCTTCACGGAATTTTTCAATATTTGGTACAGCAGCTTAGGTCCCTGCAAAGATAAACTTCAACGTGCTAAAGCAATGCAATTCACGGCATTAGTTTATTGAAACCTTAGGTAAACAAGCCATAATTAGGTCAACCAACTTGAACTTCAAGTATTTCTTTCGAAATATAAACCCAACATAAGCGTCCTGTTTTACTTCAATATATTTAGGGATTTGCAATTTCAGCTAACTACTTACTACCCCTTGAAGGTCTGATTTCCCTCCCTCTGCATTACCATTTTCAGACTTTTCTAACATCTGGATTTTTGCTCTCAACTCTTCCATCTTCAACTTTTTTGGTTGTATTTCTTGGCCTAGTAAAGCTCTTTCATATGTAGATTTGATCCAAATCAAGAAAGCAGTTGCAGCTCTCGACACTTTCTGAATCTAAAATTACAGCACGTTTCCAGCTGAGATGTTTGTCAATTCACATACATAGTATCTAGTTTTTTTTTTAATTTTAAGAGAATAATAATACACCACAGTGTACATAAAATGTTAATGTGAAAGGTTTTGACAATCAATGCCAGATAATTCTACGCTACTTACATTATCGACGGTCAGCTCAGGGTCTTCCATGTGCGGTTTTAGGCGTTTCAACATAGAATTGTTATTTGTAAGTGCTTCCTACAGTGAATCGATGATAATTACACAGAAATATAATTTGAAACCATGTCAACAATTAATCTTCCTCTTCAGAAATGTGTTATGGGTATCTTCAAAGGAAATGTCATAATCTTGAAAACTGTGTTATTTATGAAAACTTTATCAAATTAAGGTACAAATCTTTTTAATACTAAATCATTCTTAATACATGAGCCAGAGGATATTAGACTTGTAATGCATGCAACAGGAAGTTCCAGCAACTTCCTTGTAAACCAAGGCCTGTAGTGGTGCCAACCTAACAATGCTTATGGCCAAAGAGACTTGGGCTCAAACTGAACCATTTGTCTCTTGCTTTTGGTTTTTCAAGCAAGACTGATGAGAAGCCACCAAAAACCCTTATGCTGAAGTACTTGAGCATACATACCACATCATAGTTCAATATCCTTGATATTAATGCTGAATCAGCGAGCATCCGTTTACACGTTTGCCATGACGTGTCCTTTAAAATATGAAATACTAAAACAATTTCAATATCATCTTACTTTGCTGTATTGTTAAAATTCAAACACAGATTAAAAGGAAGGTAAATACTTGCCTTATATCCCATAAGTATTAGAACACACTCTAGTGTTGACAACAAAAGTTTGGGCGGTTTCGTAAAAGATTTAATCTACAAAACGTTCATAAATTTAACAAAACAATATCACATAAACGAATACGGTGTCTGGTAAGCTTACTAAATACGTATCTTCGTGACGAAAAGCAATCATGAGCGATCGAAACGGCTTATTATCACACATTGTCTAATAACCCAATGAACATTATTTTTAGTATGAAAAAATGCAACGTCAAAACGCTGCACAACAATAATACTCATAATTCTGGAATGCTAAACAATGTTTGTGCACCTACCTCAGATATGTCACTCTTGTTTATACCATGTAATCTCGATAATGCCATTTCCTATTAAAATAATAATGTTTGTTGTATCATCAACTTACTAAATACTGTTGCAAATTTAGGGCCGATGCGAAAAACAATATAAACTGTACTGAATTCAAACGTTAATTGAGTACAGTCTGAATTTATCCTGGATAAACTTAAATAATGTGTCAAGGTACCGCTTTGGGAAACCAGTCAGCTAGTACGGCTTCGATTTCTTCCTTAATTTTGTTGTATTCTTCCGTGTATTCAGCCTTTAATACGTTGTTGTCTTTCACATTTTTCTGTATTGCATCAATCGAGTTATCATCTACGTCAGGCAATGGCGTGGTTGGATGATGTATTTCGACCTAACAAGAAGTTGCAAATGTTTTATATAGACTTGAAATACACGTAAAAACAGTTAAGTACATGTATTAAATATTAAACAGTATGAGAATGCGAATGGACTTTACTTTACTTTACCCCTTAAACTGATAAGCACATAGCTTTGTGATTTACATTAATATTAATGTAAAGTTAATTAACATTTTGAATTTTTTAAACACCTTCGCAGTGTCAACATTAAGAGTCAACACAGTCAGATTACTTCTGTCTTCATTCTCACTGATGACATGTCGCGTTACACTCAACCTCCTCTGCTGTACCAAATTCATGTCACAAGAATCTTCCTTATTTCTGAAAATACAACGCTGTACATTTATACACATATGTAAAAAGGCTTGAGTACACTCACTGTGGACATCTAAATATTGTTTAGGAGTTTTGTTTTGTTATAGTCACTAGCATTCCATTATAGCTTCAGCACAATAAATTGAATTTTCACATAAATGTATTATTTGCATAGTTATAAACTTCATTAGATTTTGTGAACTGCTTCGTTTTTTACCTCCCATCTGTATTCCCCACTTTATCTTCCTCATATTGTTTTATGAGAGCTGCCTCCTGATCTTTCACTGTATCAACAACACGTTCAGCCAGATCACTTGGTGATGTCAGGCCCTGGGACTCAATGATGTCATTACTATACGTTAAAAGAACTATCACTTGACCATTGTTCATCTGAAGATGAAAATAAAATATGTGCAATATGAAGAAATGACTTTAAAAGAAATTTGTACTAATCAAAACACATATTAATACAACTTAAAAATAAAATACTGTACGTGAAAATATGCGAAAATGCACATGCATGTAAAGTACACGAGAACCTGTAAAACTCGTTCTGTTGCACAGATTTAATTCAATTAAAAGTTCCATCGTTTAGATTGTTTGTAATTCTTTTATTTCCTCAATATTTTAATCAGTATGTTAACTTACAATTCCTCGTACAGCACCTATTATTGTGCATACTTCTATTAGTCGACTCTGTTCAATGTTATCCACAGCCATATCCACAGCAGCAATGTAGATTCCCTGTTCACTCATCAATGGGGAGTAATTGGTCTAAAAAGACAGCGATGTGTGATCCTTTTACTGTGTCAAAAATGATCATAACCAAATACTTGCGACATCTAGATAAACTAACAATGTCGAACATTCCATAAGGAACTTACGGTTTGAGTATGAAGTTCCATTACATTGAAGGAGTAATCAGTCAAGCCTGGTAACTGTATTCGATCAAAGAACTGCATATTCCACTGTTTCAGATACGTTTCATTTACTTTCCCAACCTGCATAAAATGAAGTCATCTTCAAAAGTCTTCAACGATAAGTTGATATGGTTCTTATGTCAGATCTGGCAGTTCAATGACACAAGGGCAAAGTAATATCGTGCCTACTTGAAAATTAGCAGAAACACTACAAATACAACTTATTTCTACATTGATGTTTGATTATTTTAGAACGAACAGCCAACAAGTTTCGAACTGATTAAAACTTACTTTTAATAGCCTAGTCTTATTCAAATGATACTTGAAACACAAACCTGTCCAGTTTTGAGGAACTCGAGAAGGTAGTACGGAAACGAATTGTCGGCCAAAATCATAATTTTGTGCGTATTTTGAAGAGCTTGTGCCAGTTCTCCTTCCTTTGCTGAACCTGTTAATATTAACTCAAATTTTGTAGATCACCAAAAGTTAACATACTAGAAATTTTGTCAACTGTGTGAACAAACTGAAGTACAACAGAAAACCAAAGTACATGTTATGTTTTCACCTAATGTACGAAATTTATTTATGAATAACAAATTTGAGCATGTATGCCATTTAGCTATCTAATTCTATCGCGAAATAAAATTATAAAAAGATGCAAGCTAAAAAAAATGTTTAAGATTGAACAAATATACCTTGGACATCTTGCACCGGTATTAATGGACATCCTTCGCTGTCTATCTCTACTGTCTGCAAGACTGACGGAATGAACGATATGTTGCATCCAACCAATGATAACTTCCTAAGATGTTGTAAACTTCTCAAATGCCACAGACCATATTCGCTTACTTTTATACAACCATTAAGTATTACCTACAAATACGAAAACTACATGTAATTACAAATCGTCTTATTTTCAGTAATACATGTACACAAAACTGAGATGACCAAGCTACTTACACACAAATTGAAAAGGCCACAAGACTGTCTTACCGTCTCCAGTTTGGTAAAAGTCTTCAGCGTTCCGACTCCAATGTCTGTTACTTCGACACAGCCCGACAGTGATAGTTTTGTAATTGGGTGTGTGTTCAGTGCACTCACAATATTGATCACTTCATCAGTTATCTGTGAGATACCCACAAAAAATCACAGCATTACTTCTCTTTTGGCCGGAATTTCCTAATTCTCACACATTTTTCTACTTTTAATCTTGAGCAGCAGTATGTGAAGATCCTACCTTGTCTATTCCATCGAAGTGTATCTCTTGTAGTTCAATGCCACGGCTGGCACACGGGCCTTCCACAAATTGCTGAATGTGTAACAGAACAGATTACTCACTGCAGGCAGAATTTAACTTGTAGCACAATTGAATTCTCTATATACATTTTATTTATACGCTTGCAATAACCGATGCACTTGCCTTTAATTTCCCTACTGGATAGCAATCTCTAACAACACGAAGACACTCGGGCACCTCAAGATCCCGGAGACTCGAGTCATTCCTGAGTGAAAAGTGGTAAAAATTAGTCTACTGAATATTTATAGTCGTCTGAGTTGTTTCTTTTTTAAACATGTTTTTTCGATGCAACAACTGTTGAATATTATTGTACAGATATCCCCAAACCTAATTTCTAAAATGTCACTCAAAAAGTTGGGGGGTTTTTGGACCAGGGTCCATTTGTGAGTCACTGATTACCCCTGCTTTGGACTTCGTGTGACCTTCCCTGTGCATTTTAAAGCTAGGCTGGATCTCTTGCCCGCACTCTTTCTTGCTTCAGTGTGGTGTTCCAAAAGGTCATGTCTGGTGCTACACCTGCTTTTTTTGTCCACCAATAGGTGTGTACACTATACATCTGTATGCAGTAGGTTGGCTGGGAGGGAGAGAGTTGCTAGTAAAAGAGATATCGCTCAAAGGAGGTCCTACCATGTATTATAGAAATGTCAGTGGCTTCACAAAAAAGCCATGAATTTTAAAAATCCTCTAACCTCATTTCTGGGTGGACATTTTGAGTTATTTAAGCAGGAAACCTGTGTCTTCTTTTTTTTTCTTTTTTTGTATTTGTAATTACACGCCAATTGTCCTATTGTGTACCTAGATGATCATTGGTGATGGTGTCAGAGGGTGGTTGTGTCTTGTGCTGTGAAGGTGTATGTACATAAAGTTATTGCACTTGATATACCACCTTTCAGAAGCACTTAAGGCTTACCAAAGGCAGTTTACAACTTAACTTTCCAGTCAGGAACCCAGCTGTGAACTCAGCCAAACTTGGCGTGAGCTATCCCCTATGTAAGCCATCAGGCATCGCTGCAGTCTGTGCCATCCTGCCATCCCACACAGGGCTGGTACCAGTTCTACACCTTGGTCTGGTGATGTTCTGATTTACTGAGACACTGGTAATGTCTCCACCATGTCCGGGAATAGGACCCAGGTCACCTGTACAGCAACACTTCATGCTAGCCACTACAGTGGTTGCATTAGGTTTGCCATATTAACCTCTAGATTACAACCAAGCAGCCTTCTCCACTAAGGCTCAAACTGAGCCGATCTTTTACGGTGCACATTTTAATGTTTATTGATACCCCCACATTATCATATTAGTGTACCATCCCAACCAAGAGAATACTCACCCCTACCCCTTCAATAACATACCACGTCCAAACCCTTGGCCAATATATCTTTTACAGCCTAAGCTCTTAGTATTCGCGACCTCCGCGATGTCAGAATCTGGGTTCTGAGGAATCAATTGTTTGTGTGGTTATGTTTAAATTAATTTATCCAGGGGAGTTAATCCATTTCCAAATTTATCTTTAAGACAGTGAGGTTGTGGTTTTTAAGACTTACCTGGTTGTGTAAAGAACCCTCATCCTTTTCAAACCTTCGCAACTTCACTTCATGCAAATTGAGACAATGTCTCACAACTAATTTGGACATTTATTTTCGATCATATTGCCCTCCAACAAAATATGTCCATGCACAACAGGCACCTACGGCTAAACCGGATGTAAACAATGTGACATTTTCTCCTCCAGAAGAGTTAAATTTTGGCGCGAAAACGTGTGATGTGTTTAGCGACACCTCATCACTTTGTGCAGATTACTACGCTAGCAGGTAAAATCAATTAAAATCGACATTAAAAGATCTTAATTATTTATCAATAATAACAATTACTGTCAATATTGTTACTTCGTCATTTGAAAGCAATGAACATGTATTAAAGTTAGTAAAATTATTGTGTTGAACTATATGTTTTTTAGGTGTTGGATTGTTTATATCTAAGGAGTAATCCGCCCTAGGCAACCATATCGACAACCAAGATTATCGGACATTTTAATATTTCTTTGCAAAATAAAGATGTCACACGCAGCTGGTACTCTGATAACCACATACAATGCTACGCATATACCACCAAGATTTATGCCAGGGTAAGATATTCAGTTGACATACTACGATTTTTGATTTTTCACACCCGTTTACAGGACAGCTTTTGTACGGTTCATTCAAAATTTCACATTCATAAATATAATTTGGGAGTGTGTTTTCTGTCTGTGTCTGCGTCTGTGTCTCTGTGTTGGTATCTTTGTATGCTAAAACTAAAAATTTGCAGTAACTAAAATACATAGGGATATATCATATTTTAAGCTTATTTTTTTACACTAAATTGCATATTTGGCCATCAAAATAAAAAAAATTGTTTGAATTTTTTTATCAGACTCAATTAAAACCATCACTGAAAACCATGGTTTTAGGATCATAAAACCATCTCTTTCTTTTTCTCAATACAAGGCCCCATACTTCAATAAAGTTTGTAAACATCAGGTAAATATAAAGGTTCATAAAAAATAGTCCAAAATTGGTACTGAGCAGAAAAAATAGTGCGAAATTTGTAATTGGCCCGCAAAATACGTCATTGGCCCATCCACAAGACGCAGACACAGCAGACGCAGACACAGCGTGAGAACCAGCTCATAATTTGGTATGGTCTTTGTATTTTTCGGTAAAAAATCAATAATAATGGATCTTTTGGCAATTTATTCACTCGAGGTAATCAAATGTCGATATGATGTTACTCGTACACAGATCAAGATAGCAACATGTTATAAACTGAGTAGCATGTAGTCTTATGATTCGATTGTAAATCAACTATATTAATGTACATGTAGTTGTGATTTATGCGTGCCTTATACATGTATACTGATTAAATTTTCACAGCTACAAAGGCCATGTTCCCACAATGAAGTTTGATTATAGTGAAACCTATGGCAACCATAGTGCTAAGTACTTTCAAGATTACCGGTCAAAAACGTTGGAATCTTCAAATAGTAACTACTGCAAGGGAGGTTATTTCCCCACCTACTACACACATGATCCAGAATTAGTTATCGGGAACAGATCTCGCACAAGGGACAGATGGCTTTCTGCTCCACGATATACACTTAACAATCTTGATTATGACAGAAGGGAAGAGTTGATCAATTTTGACAAGGTATTGTACATCTCCTTCTTTTTTAACTGACTTAAGTGCATTGTCGTATTGCAACAATTCCTTTAGAGAGTCAACCAACCCGACGATTTGCTTTTTTGGGGGAGCGGAGGAATAGGGCTTTGTCTGCTGGATCACGGGTGGCAGCGAAAACAGCACATTCAACTTGCCTTCAAGCTGCCGCGATACTGCAATGAGTCTACATTTAGTTTATGATAAGCACCCTGTTCAAGAGAAAATACAATTGAAGTCGTTGTATGTTTACAGTTGTCGCAGGCACACAGAGAAAACTACACTGACAAGAGTGGAACGGTCCAGAGAGTTGACTATTTCCAAATTCCCACCAGAGCAGAAGATCAATTTAAAAAGAATTTACCATTGTAAGTAACGAAGTCGATTGATTGAAGTGATTTGCTGTGTATTGAGAAGGATATTCGTTGATGTGGTGATATTTTACGCAAGTACAGTGACAAAAAACACTTTACACCCATGTGGATGGTTGCTGAAAGGGAGGTTGTTTATTGTCAAAATTATTCTCGTTTTCGCAAGCACCAGCTGAACGATAAAAGAAGGTAAAGAACCTTCTTTAAAGGGCATTGGTTCCAGCACCATGCTTCCATGCCCAGAATGCATATTATGAAAAGACTCCCAGAATTTAACCAGGGCCGGATCAAGTCTCCCACTGATTCACAAAATAAGCATAAATAATGGGAGGCACTGTTGCCCTAGTGAAAATTAAGAAAAAGCATGGGAAATCTAAATCAATACTTTCGACATGGGAATTTCGATAGACAATAATTACAACCTCCCAAGTAACTAAAATTACATTTGTGATTATAGGAGTTACATCATGGAAAAACGCAATTACATATACTTGTTTTACACGTAGCACCTATATATACTGCATACAATTTTAAAATAACAGACCCTAGTAAATTTTATTTCAGATGATAATTGATTATCTACGCTTTACAGTTACAATTTATTTTCATGTGTCGCTAATAAACACGATAAAAGTTTAGCTAATAAGCACATACGTATACATATACATGTAAACATTTACTCGCAACATAAATTTGTGAAGTATGCACTGCTTACAAGAAATTGTTTGTACTAAGATAATAGGAAATACACAATGGAAAGATGTAATACAGAACATGTCAAATCAACAGTTACACAGTTCACATCGGCAGAAAAAGAATCATCCACAAAACACTTTATCATATTGTCATACATAGTGAGTTACTAAATGTATCGCAGATGCATCATTGTGCCACAAAGTTACATTCTACAAACAATTACATTGTACAAATAAAATAAAGATTATGTATCAAGTTCAGTGATTTACATTCTCTTGAAAAACATTCATCTTTAATATTACATGTTCTTTACTACCATGCATGTACACTCCTCCCCGCTTATATCGATATCGCTTATATCGATATCCCGCTTATATCGATATTTTTTTCCGCGCCA
>JBCAUI010543805.1:0-10696 GCA_038406195.1 Haplosyllis anthogorgicola
AATAGGTGGGGGGGGGGGGTTCTCTAGTTTAGATTAAATATTGACTTTATTCAAATACAAGTGACATGTCATCAAAAATTCCATGAACCTGAGTATTTTTTGCTCGTAATAGCTGGCGATTGTGCTTTTTAATGGATACAGTTGGTTAGAATATAATCAATATTCAGGGGTCATTGTCCACCAATTGACATAAAATAAGTGTCCGGGAACCGTGCATGGCATGGTATCCGTGAATTACATTAGATTACACTCAATTTTGAGCCAAAATGGCCAGGAATGGCATGGTGTCCTTGCAAACGAGGGTCAGTGCAAAAGGGGTTCGACAGTTGAACCCCTTTTGCAAGGACACTTAGGATTTTTGGCTCAAATGTCCGGGAATGGCATGGTGTCCTTCTAATAGGGGTTTCATGTGGTAACTATGTTTTTTCCATAGTACTAAATAATCAAATGTGATTGAAGTACAACATGCCAAACACTGTCAAACATTTAGTTATGCATATAAATAACATAAAATCAAACATAAATGAATGCATCAACAGTAATTTGAATTAACTTCTACTTGTTGCAGATAAGGCACAAGTACAGGCATAGACACTAGCAATGATGTATAATCATACTCCCAACATAAAATTTATGGTCAATATTTAGGGGTGAATGTCCGCCAATTTGTTTCAACTTGGTGTCCGGGGACCGTGCATGGCATGGTGTCCATGAATTATATTTGATTTTGGTAAATTCTGAGCTTAACTGTCCGTGAATGGCATGGTGTCCTTGCAAACCGGGGTCCGCCCAAAAGGGGTTCGACTGTATATATAAGAGATCACCCTCAATAATTACAAAGAATATCCTTAAACTTGAGGACAGTCGTCATTTAAACGATTTTCTCTTTGTCTTCGGAATCCCAATAAAGTATATTTATATGATGCAGAACCTTCACAATTGTTGTTAGCAATTAATTCCTATTGATATTTAGTATCACCCTCACAAATTTATTTCTTACCTGTTTAATACTTACAGATTCAACAAACACAGTGCATGGCAATGGATTCGGCAGAAACAAGTGTAAGAAGTGAGAATAAATCCGAAATGATAAGTAGTAACGTTTCAAACAAAAATTTATCTGTGTCAACATCATTAACACTCAACAGAAATTCTTCCATCGTTGAAAATGAATCCTCGGGTGTGTCAACTACACGTTCTGTTAATTCTCCAATATCCTTAGTTGCGGAATCCATACCTTCTTTAGGAACAGAATGTGCATCCAATTCTACAGCCAAAATCAATTCTCCCAAACAGTCAAATAATTCGTCAAACTTTACCGTTGATAACTTAATACGCACAGAATTAACAGTGCACGAACAGCACTCACACCAGTGCAGTGAAGCAAATGTCAGTTACGTGGGAGACAGAGATGACCACATGGATTCTAATTCCGAAGTGAAAAGATATACAGACATAAACGATGTAAACGTGGATTTATCAAACTCAGGTGTGATTCTACCTACAGAACAAATGCAGCCACTTGATCATGAGGCAGAGAGTTTGTCCAGCGACATTAACGTACGATGTTCAGTATCTGGACAAGGGAAAACTGACACAACCAACTCACTGACAGTTACTGAATCAAACATTTGTGGTACAACATTGGTGATCAACACCGCACCTTCACCATCAAGTTCGGTTGTATTGTCACCGACGTCTGGAAACTTAGTGACAAGCTGGTCACTTCATAACATATTGACCAGTAGCAGCCATACCACAGAACCTGAAAATCAGTCAAAGCCACGAGTACAGAGCACAAGTATACCTGACCCATTGCTGTTGCACAGCCCTGAAAAAAGTATCGAACAGGCTGTTAATGCAGCACTGTGCAGTCTTGAACGAGATATGGAAAACACTGAAGGAGAAGAGGAGGACTCATCAGCAGATGAAGTTACTAAAGAGGCAGAGGAAACGATCTGTATAAAAGAGAATGAACTGGAGAAAGTGGAAAAAATCAATGCTAGTCATGCGGCTAAACATTTTCATTGGTATGACTCTACACACTCGTTAGAAAAAAATAGTAAAACTTGATATTCAAATTTTAAATTAGTTTTTGTTGTTGTTGTTGTTTTGTATTTGGTTCATAGCTTTAGTAAATTTTACATTATTCCTTTTTAACAGTCAAGAAGACGAGGAATCTCGTGAGGTCGTGAAAGGAAAGCAACATAAACGAGAGAAGGTTGATTTTGACCCTGGTAAGATAATAAAGTCATCTTGTAAGAGGTATACTTCGGAAGTTTTGTACATTCTAAACGGCAACAATTTATAAATTTATTTATGTTTATGTCAATGCTGATATTTTAATTTTTATCTCGAGCATCTAGCAAAATCAGCAATTATCTGTTTTAAAAATATTTACTATTTTCAGGATCATTAATAATGTAGCTTCTTTACGATTTCCAGATAATATTGAGTATACGCATAAACCATTGGCCCGTACCAAAAAGCCATACAAACAAACAACCGAGAAAAGGAAAATAAAAAACTATTGGTTCAGGGAGTTTCCTTGGCTTGTGTATGACGAGGTGAAAAGTCTCTTCTTCTGTAGCTACTGCACAGCAGTTAAATGTGACAATATATTTACAAGAGGAAGGCCGGCGGTAAAGCCAAGGAAAGATTACATGGTGAAACACGAGGCCACCAATCCACATAAGACTGCGATGTCACGACTAAAGATCATTCCAGATGTTTTAGAGGAAAGGTATTTACACCACTGATATTGATGTCTCTTGTATTCACCCAGATTATATGTTACTATATATTGGTGATAAAGAAATCGATACAATGGTACGTTGCCGAGAAAGTTTAATTGAGGAAGTTTATATATGTAGCATTACAACATAATTTAACTAAAATTTCAGTGACGGCAAATCAGAAGAAAGCAAGAAAAGTAAGAATCCATCAGCAGTACGACGAATGAAACAATTTCTTCATGGTAAAAAAATGTTAAACTGTATATTCTCCATTCACTGTAATGTTTAAGATAATAGTGCACTTAATGTAGCACAATTTTCTGCATCAAAAATAACCAATTATCTGTTAGTAACTGTGTGTGACTGATTATTAGTGAGCGGTTAAGGCTCGAGGTCTGTGGATGTGAAAGATGTCAAATTTCTTTTTTGTTTTACCACCGGCGTGTGCAAGAACTTAATCTTTACGGTGTTAGTTGAACCCGCTGAGCCCTGCTATTCAGGTGACATGAATCCATTTCCCAGTCAGGGTAGAACTGTTCGACCGTGTCACAGCTTCACCACAACAAGGAATAAAACTAGTATCAGCCTTATTATGTGGGAGGACAGGATAATGTACCACCCAGTGTGGAATGTAGAGTTGCTATCTGATCTCATCACCATTCGGTGATGGTTCACATGACGGACAACTTGTAGCAAGGCAGTAGAGTTTAAGTGTAAACTGCCGGTGTTGAGGCACTACTATTTGAGCTGTGATTGTGTCTATCCATCTGTTTGTCTGTCATGGCAGTATAAAATGTTAGATACGTAAATGCCGTCTGCTGATCTCAATTGTTATGACCAATAAATGAGGCCAAGGTTAAAATATAGGTCCAGATCAAGGGAAAAGTGTAAAGTTTGCAATTTAGGTGGTCTTTTAATTTCTGTTCTATTTTTAACCACTGCCTTCAAAACAAAAATAAAACTTGACTGAAAGGTACACTTGTTGATATTTTCGTTTTAATTTTTACTTTGCAGAAAAAATTCCAGACGAAATAGATGCATCAACAGCTCACCTACTTAAGTTTATTCCCAGTGAACAGTCAGGTCCAGAGAATAGAATTATCCATGAAAGGTGGTTCTTGGAATTTACATGGTTTGTGTACAATCACAAACAGGAGAGATTCTTCTGCAAGGTATATGATTTACATTCAATACAAGTCCGTACCCACAAATCAGTTGTCCTCTGGAGAGATACTTTTCTTTATCATTGACAAATTATTGCAGTTGTGTCGTGAAGCCGGTGTGAAAGGAGTTTACACACATGGAAAACCGGCTACCAATCCGAAGAAAGGTGATTTGCAAGTTCATGAGAGAACGTCTCAACATGTTAGTGTGTTACGTAGGCTAGGATTACCCATTCCAATCAAGAAAGAAAACGTCAGGTATGAGTTTTGTAGTGATAAATCTAAGTGCTCGAATTGCTCCCAATGTTCAGAAATTTCAGTCAATTTAGACAATGTTTTTAACAGTTTATTCTCAAGTCGATGTAGCTTCATAATGTTCATTTGAACACCGTAATTTATCACAATAAAATTAGGGGTTTTGAAAAAGCGGATGAATATGTAAATTGTTATTGTTCATCAACATGGCATGTTTTAGATGTAAACCAGCTGGTTCTGTCGCAGACAAACTACAGGAAAGTGTTGCACCTGAAAAAGATGATGTTCATTCAATTACTGGCAAATTAAGTGATTCGAAACACAACAACCAGACAGACACTGACAGTGTGGAAGGATGCAAAGACAAACCTAATGTAGAAATAGTGAGCACTGAAAACTCAGACGATGAGGAACAAACGCAAAGAACGTGCAACAAGGAAGAAAAGTCAAGGACGAGAAGACATATAAAATCCTGGTGGTTTCTTGATTTTCCGTGGCTTAAATACAACAAAGAGGATGAATGCTTTTATTGCGAACAGTGCAGGTAATAATGTGTCACAGTACGGCTAATGTGGAATTAAAATAATAAACTCTTCACATACATAATGAACAAATACAATTATACCTTTATACATAACAACATCTTGCACCACACAAAATGTCAATATAAGCAATACCTAAATATTTCAGAAAGTATAATCAGCCTGGTGTGTTCAGTACAGGCAAAAAAGCAACCGTGCCAAAGAAGGACAACTTTGTTAAACATGAAGATACAGAGAGTCACCACATTGCACTGTTACAGGTCAGACATTTTCCCAAATACAGCTCATCATATCTATCTGAATGACGTATTGATTCATATTTTCACAAGTAAAATGTACATTCAATACAGTTAACGTACCCACAAATCAGTTGTCATCTGGAAAGATTTTTTGTCTATTTTTTCATAATGTCACCCACCAAGTTCAAGTCTGCATTCATTAATACACATTAATAGCATTGTAGTGTCATCTTTTCGTACACAGGGATCATGTCTACTTTCAGGAAGCAGGTTTAAGTAAGGAGGAAGCAATGGAACAGATAATCAATGGTTTTGGTAACGACAGCAGAAAAAAGTTGTCAATGGTAATGACAGCCAACTCAGATGAAGAGATGGAGATGATGGGATACATGAGTTCAGGAAGAGTCGATTCACAGGGAATGTACATTACAAGTGATCAAGGGCATGATCATCAAGTGGAGTCACATCTCGACACCGAGCCACAGACAAATCAAATGCACAATGAACAGGCAACATCATTAGATTGTAATAGTGGTCATTTTGCAAGAGAAGAGGATCCTGCCCTTGATATTTTGACATCATTGTCAGTTGGTGACAGAGTACCGGAAAGTGTCGTTGCTGCAGCTAGCTCTGACAGACGTGGTCAATTTCACAACATTAGAATGGAATGGTTTGTTGAATTTGTATGGCTAGAACTTGAAGAGATATCACTGAAACTTTATTGCAGGTATTGTAAATATTTTGATCCATGTGGTGTTTTCTCAGTTGGTAAAATTGCAGCACATACCAGATACCTGGATATTAAAAAACATAACAGTTCAGAATCTCATAGGCGATGTCTTCAAATGCATGCAGAACAGTATCCAGATACAATACAACGTATTCAGCAGGACGAGACTTCAAACGGTTACGATCATGAAAATTTAACAAAAATTACACCACGTCATTGGTCAATCCTATTTCCTTGGATGCAACATGACAAAGCAACAGATGCACTGTTTTGTCAACCATGCCAACAGGACGGAATGTCTGGCAGTTTGGTTAGTGGCATAGAAAGATCGAAAATAAACATATCGGAGATAGAGGACCACGAACAGTTAGTTAGTCACAGAACAGCTGTGGTTCAACACAAGAGACGGCACCTTGCCACACTTACAACACCAACAACATCGCTAGTGTCACAAGAGACAGAGCGTGTACTTGGTAAACACACCAAAACCAAAAGAAAGAGAGGCAGGCCCAAAAAGTATCCAGCCAGGTAGGTAATTGCATGGAATTTATACAGACAGCGATTGTGTTAAAATGTTATATTTTATCTTTTTGCACATCCCATCCCCTATATGTCAATAATGGTGTGGATTTGTTTCAGTAGAAAAGATGTTGACATATCGGAAATAACATCAAAGGCTATGCCACAGTCGTCTCCAAGTGCCACAAATTATGAAGGTTGGACTGAAGCTTTCTGGAATATGGCTAGTCGACTGCGACATCTTGGTATTCTCTGCGATGTTACTCTTAGCGTCGGTACGAATCCAAATGATATCAAGATATTCCAGGTAGGACCACAAACAATGCAAATTAATTTTATAAACAATGTTTTCAAGTGAAGTTATTTACAAATAGATTACTTTCCAGCATTTTCTTTTCCGTGATATGTACTTTCTACAGTGATAATTCCAAAGTAATGCGATAAATGTAAAGTAAAAATAATTTTTTTTACTATCAATTAGGCACACAAATTGGTACTTGTTTGTGCTAGCGAATTCTTCAAGGCTTGTTTGAGAGAGAACAATTTTGAACAGTACTACCACTTCAGTAACATCAGTGTAGAAGGAATGGAGGGAATACTTAGTTTTATGTATGGTGAGCATCATAAGATTGAGCCTAAACACTACAAAGATGTCTATGAGGCGGCATCTATATTTGCCATTCCGTTTGCCACAGCATTCTACAGAGAATTAGTGATAGATCAAGATAATGGTTCAAGGCAGATTAATGCAGATAACGATGATTCAAAATTTGAAAATGCACCAAATGAAAACAGAAAAGGAAAAGGGAATGAATTTGACGATGGTAAATCTGTGATAAATGATGATGGGGGTGTTAAAAGTAACGAACAGCTGAATAGCACTGAAAATGCAGAAACTAACAAAGAGCGTGCAGAATCGGGAGACTTTACAGACGATACTATAACAATGTCGCAACAAACCAAAACTTCCACAGCACACCGGAATCGAAAAACGCGAGAATCTTGTACGCTGTCATATAAGTCAGTGATTTCTAGTGATATTCACCAGCAAGCAATTGAGGACAGAAAAAGACTTCTTACCAGAACCCTGCCAACATGTAACGTATGTGGAAGGAGATTTCTTAGAATCGGCTTCCTGAGACGCCATAAGGAACGAAAACACTTCAGGAATAGAGATAAACGGGTCTACAAGTGTGAATTTTGCCCAAAAGTCTGTCGGACATCCAAGGATATCAAGCTGCATAAAAGGCGACACACAGGTATGTTTAACTATTTTTACTGTTTGCGGGATATTTCATTAGTAGCACAAAGCAAATCTATTTGCATTTGGCAGAATGCTAACAAACTTGTGCTTAATTTGATTGGAAGTCTCCAAACTTTATTTGATACGTGTAGTGGACTCATCAAAGAAGTATTTGTTTATTTATATTCAGGTGAACGTCCTTTCCTGTGCAACCAATGTGGTAAAGCATTTACAAGACGTGAAACACTGATGGAACATGCGTATGTGCATAAACCTGACAGCGATAAACCGCATAAATGTACTGAATGTGGAAAAGGCTTCTTCAAATTGTTTGACTTGCAGCGACACTTTACTGGCATCCATTCTGGTTTGAAACCTTTCCAGTGTCATCTGTGTGGTGAGTACATGCATTTTGATTCATATGACATGAATACATAGTATTCAGCCTATTAGGGACGCCTGCCTTTGAAGACCAAATCCATGAAGTCTTATTGCTTTAAGATATACATGTATACCAGTTCCTGTAAAAATGTCATCTTATCCAAACTGCTGGTATTTGATTTTTTTGTTAAAGTAACACCCGATCAAAGTTTGGTTTTGGCACTATGACTCCTCTGCCCCTGATTTTGCTGCTGGTCTACATTGTATTTATCATTTTAAGTAAAATACAATTTCATCTGCTTGTAGGTAAATCATTTGCATGGTCAAGAAGTTTACAAGACCATCTTGCAGGCCATGTTGGAAAATCACGTCCATTTACTTGTGAACTTTGTGACATGAAATTTGTAAGAAAGTACGACTTGCAAAGACATCAGGTAACTTAACACACACATACGCTTACTTGTTTACAAAGTTTGGGGGCTTACCTAAGCCACAAACCAATAAATACTGGATACATGTACATATATTTTTTTATTGTGTAACGTAAATATTGTGTTCTAGGTAAAGCATGAAGCTAAAAAACCATTCAGATGCAACTGGTGTGGTCGCTTCTTCACGCAGAAGAGTAGCATGGATAAGCATCAACGAGATTACTGCAGAAGTAAACCAGATAAGAAGAAGGCTTCTTCACTATCCACCAATCTAGAACCCACATCAGTGGTACCTCAGCAAATTCAACTGCCACAACATTATGACCAGCCAGTGAATCTCACAGCAGGTGTTAAGGACATGTCAATGACATCAGTGGAACTTGGCCACACCCATAATACAGACTCATCAGACATGGCCAGCTCAGTGCCCCAGCACAACTCTACCCAACAAGGACTTAACGGCTACGACTCTTTCCAAATAAATTCAAACTTATTACCGCAAAACCATGTCAATGTGTATCCCACTCCCGCAAACATTGTGGGGTCAGCGTCCGGTGATGTTTATCATAATCAATTTATGTGGATGCCAGGACAGACCCTTGATCCAGCCAGTGCAATATTGTTTCATCACAATCAAGTTTCACAGTGAAGTGACCGTTACAAGTCATGTTTCATAATGATAAATTTGTAACGCACAAAAAGAAAGTCCAGAATGAAACAGAAAATAACTCATGATGTGTATGGTCACTCTACACTACTGACATTAGAAATATTTTGTAAATTGAGGCAGACTTGAGCTGTTGCAAATACTATTAAAAAAATAGAAGGCAAATTTCTGTATGTAGCTGACAGTTGGACCTAAAAAAAATAGCCAATCAGGAAGCCAGAAACTGGTATTATTAAAACTTACATCCGTAAATGAAATGTAGCAATTAGTTAATAGACACTCCTCCCCACTTATATCGATATCGCTTATATCAATATCCCGCTTATATCGATATTTTTTCCGCGCTAAAAATATCGATATATCTGGGGACGAGTGTAGCTGAGACTATTTTATGTATTTTAAACCTCACATATACATCAAAAATAAAATAGTACGAATGTATCTGCATGTGTAATACACTTGATTTATTATGTAATATATTACATATGTACAACGATCTCTTACAAACGGGTCATAATAAACGGATTAAGATGTAAAATATTAGCAATTAACTGATTGTGTCCAATCTTTGTCAATTTAAGCGCGGAAACTGTACCGGACATCTCGCGGAAACCTCAATTTTCCACATTCCAGAAAATGATACAGCTATAATGGGATGAATACAATGCTTTCAAAGATATGTTCAATATACCAGTCCTAGGTAACAGTTATAGCTTACTTGTAGAGTTGTGACACCTTGCAACGATTAAAAAAATATATATCAATTTAACCTTTAACCTTTACGGATACAAATAAATAATTACAGCAAAGGAATATTATCAAGTTATTCAGGACAGTTATAACAGTTGCAATACTTTTTGTGAGACTTGGATCACATTTTACGGAAATCAAAATTAATTTATTTTTAAAATCACCGTGCATTGTTTCAAATGTTTTTCTAGCAATTATTGAAAATACATGTATACGGGGTTCAACAATCACAATCTGGACAGTTTATATGAGCATTTCAACAAGTCGTGGTTATCCTCCTTACAGTAATGTGATATGTTTCTTATTTTTGTAATCGGTGTACATATTTTGATTGCATAAGTCATTCAGGTCTTTATCATTGTCACTTGCTTATTTTAGGGTAATGTGTTTGATAAAATTTAATTTCCGGCACTGTATTTCGAATCAAATGTTATTATTAGGTTGTTCACTAAGAAGATCAAGTCATTTGACCGCAGTAGTCGATCAGTGCAACCAAAGTTCACATTACAGTTTTCCCATTTCACAGTGACAAAAACATGTTATTTCGGGCGAATGCATATCAAGAAAAGATAAATGAATACGCAAAACAAAAATGTTCAACGACAAATAGTTAACAACATTACACAATGTGCTTAATCAACAACCGACCGAATTTTATTACGAACCAGAACGTCGCGGTGTGCAATTTATCTGATAGCAAACCATCAATACATCGAATACATCCAGTTTGACTCTCAGTTTTTGTGCTGCAGTTAATGTACACTGGTCTGTAGAACGCCTGACTGACTGACTCTGTAATAAACTTAATGTTCTACACAAATAGTGTAAAAATTGACTTTTTAGATTGTTGGTCAATGTGACCAGTGTCTATCATGTTTAAAATGGCTTTGCCTGTTCAGAATCAGTCCCAAATGCCTTAAATATCATAGTATTTTTGCATTCAGTCCATATTTCATGCCAGATGTTTATTTTATGCTGTCTGGAACAGTACAGTTTCAGCCCACTCATTGCTTTTATGTTTTGTCAATTCTCAATTGCTTA